>SNQJ01S0054100.1:30902-45004 GCA_010110895.2 Picea sitchensis
GGGCCTAGAGAGGGAGAGATATGGATGGAGAGAGAGAAAGAGAGGAGGAAGTATTTTTCTCATGAGAGACCACTCAGTCATGAGATACCATTTCTCTTTCTCTATTCATTCAACAATAAAATTATTTTTCTTATATAAAACAAGTAAAGTCCTTCATCACTCACAATTCTCTTTTTTATACAACAAGAGGGACTGTTTACATTCAATAATTTCAATCATGTCGGATGATGGTTCTGAATCATCATTTCATATTCCCAATCAAAATTTACATAAGTGAGAATAATTAAAATGAGAAGGATCGGTTACAAAATGGAATAATCATGAGAGTATTCAAAGTTCCATTTTATCCCTATATTCTTTCCATGGTGCATAGTCTTCCAACATTGTTTCTATCTTGCTTAGTTGCATTGTCTCTAGGTCCAGCTTGCCATCACAAATCTTGTTTATCACTTCCATCTTTAAGCCTTGCTCATTTCTTGTAATGTACCTCAAAATTTACATATAAAAAAATAAATTAATTGGGTACTTTGAGTTGATTCTGTGTCTCAAAGCTTTCAGTCCTTCGTCAACCATAATGTATAGCAGTCTTATTGCCTTTTACTTCTCTATCCTATTTTAACAGATAGTTGCTTATTCCTATTTTGGTATTGAGTTATACATGAACGCAGGTACATAGCTAAGGATATTTTGTTCCATTGAAATTTAGAACTATCCACCGTTTTAGTTTCCAAAACCCACTTTATGTTGTGGAGATGTAACTACTTAGAACCACTATTATATTAGTGCGATGGTCGTAGATGTAAGGCCTTATAACACTCATTCTGAAATACTATTATAAGGTCTAAAGGAGAGGTTAATATTATTTAGAAGTACCTTTAACCAGGTACTGCTTGGGTATAATTCGGACACTAAACTGCACAATTGAATATAAAGCGCGCAGAGGCTAACCTTATGGAGGTTATGGTTATAATCGTGCTAATATAAAATTTCTCGGTAAGTAATGACATTAGGCTATCCACTTCAGATGGATAATGCAATGGTAGTTGGGTTCAACGTATAACTGGTATAGTAAGGCGATAAGAGTTACCCTAAATAGGCCATCCAGGTACCTTGCCATTAATATTATGAGCAAACGATATAGGTTGGAACCCTCGTGCCTTAAAGGCCTGTCTGCAACATTTAAGGTGCCTGAGATAAGTCTATTTGATTCAGAGTTCAACTGGCGTGCCCCAATGAGATGTCGACACTTACCATATATTCACATCGCCCAAGTACGAAGACCCCATCCCCATTACTCCATGCAAAAGGTTACTCCAGCACTTTCACTTTCATTCTGGTTTTGGTTTGGTGAAAGAGAAAAAAAACGTTTCAAACCATTTTCTGTTTGGCTTTAGCATCGTGGTCAAGAGTTTCTGATTCGGCCCCTGTGCCAGATGGGTAGAAATCTTGGAAGGAACTTCTCGACGGGTAGCTCTGTGCGGGTAAGATTGTCCTTGACTGTTCTTTTATTTATGCCTTCGGATCTTTTTTCCTCGTCAAGTAAGTCTTTGCATGCTCCTGTTCCCAGTCAGTTCCTCAGTAGTATTGTCATTTTACTTCAAGATTACTGTGGTAAAAAGGGGTCGGGGTACTCTAGCAAGGTTTTAGGTCCTTTCACAGTTTTACCCCCTTTCTCTGTACTAGCCATCCCGTCGAGGCCGAGCCATCCCCCTCTTGTGGAGGAACGTATCACGGTGTCTATTATAAATGTGCATTCAGGATATTATATTTTTGATTGAGCCTTTGTTATTGGACCTGGTTTCCTCCGTCGGTTAGTCTCTTAGTTGACAGAGTGTCATGTCTGGGTTTCCCTTACTTGGGTGCGTAACAGACCTTTCGGCACACTATTGATCTTGAAAAAACTTATGTGTTTAACTAAAGTGTTCTCTAGTGTCATTGTATTGATTAGAAGCGACGTTCTAATGGCCGAAGGCATTTTAATCCTTTATGTTTATGTTTGAAATGTCACAATGGTTCTATATTTACCATGATCATTATACGCATATCATTTTCCTACAATGTTTCTTTGGATTAAACACTGATATTTATCACTAATGATGGGCCCCTTGATGTGCGAGGGTACCCATCAGGGAGACATGAACTCCTCTTCCCCTTTCGGTCTGGGAAGCGTACGGTGTAGCGCGATGGCAGAAGGCAAAAACCCTCCATTACAGTTAAGTATTCACCGGCCCCCTTTCTAATTACGTTATGTTCTGTAATTTAATCATATTATTTATGTTGGATAAATTATAATGTTTCACATTACTTTGTGTAGGTGCGGTCACACCAAAGCATGGGGACGCCCTCTTCACTCCTTCAAGAGGTATTCGGGTTCCAACACAGTGCACTTCCGTCTAAGTCATTTCGAGTTTACATGCACCGATGGTCAAGGCTATGTCCCGTTCCTAATGTTTGAAGATTTTTAGTTCCAAGTTCTGTATTAGTTGATACAGGGTATGCCCTGATTTGTATAAATATTTTGGTACATAGAACAATACGCCAAGCTTGTGCCTGGTTGGATTTGTGATATCTAGACAGTCATTCCATTTAAGTAATATGATCATTATACATTGAGTGTTATTTTGTTGTGGATACGGGATTCTAATATGTCGCTTTCTGTATTTAACACTCTCCTCTATATTTCGAAAACGGTCTTGTTATTACAAATTCAAATTCTTTTCTGAGTTATTCTAGTTAATTTTCTAGAATTGAATCTCACTGTTGATTACACAGTCCCTTCCCAAAATGATTCGGCCATGCACAGTGGTATACCTAAAACTAGGATAGTAACAAGTGCGCCTAAGGGTTTTGTTTTCCACCGGGATTGTGTGATGACTTCCAGATTTCGTTTATGCATCGTATACTTATATTCTGATGTAAAATTTGTTTGGAAGGAGTTTGAATCTGAGTCTTATTCCACCCATTTGAAGTTTGACTCATCAATCCAGTTGTAAAGAATTTTTTGTGTTTATTCTTTTAAGGTGCTTATTTTACTCCTTTATACCCGCAACATTGTCTTGCCCTAATTCAACATGAAAAAACACCGTGGCTTCGCTATGCAAAATTACTAGTTACCTTCTGTTTTCTACTACAACTATTAATCAAGCCTTTTATCAGTCTACTCACCAGAAATAAATAGCATTTTTACTACGACAACAATTGTGGTTATACTGTAGGTGCGCCTTTAATTAACAGAGTCATCTCTAATTTACTATAACCATACTGATTTACATACACTCAAATGTTTCTGTAATGGGTTATGTGGAGTTTGTGGAATTATTTTCCTACTTATATGTTTATATATCTACCTAGTTCTTCCGGATTTTGTTGTAGTCAGTTTACTCCAACATCATTATTCCACTGTTACAGAACGCCCATATAATATATATATGTTTGTTCATAAAAATACCTATATAGGTCTTCATGCATATCGAATAGTACCTCAGTGATATAGGGTGTATTTACTTTGAATTTGAATTGTATATTCACTAGAGGAGGCTTGTTGTATACTATAATCATCTACAGGAAATATAATTCGCCATAGACATTAGCACGCGTGACTTCACCCACGTTATGCAAACAATTTTGTTTTCCTTTTGCTCAACAAAAATTAATTAAGAAGATAGAGGTAGTCTGTGGTCCATTCTATTATGAGATTAGTATCTTTATAGATCTCATCTTACTAGTTATTACATTCAATGACCTTAATAATTACTCAACATCACATCTAAACAAATAAGTCCATTTTTAGCTAACGACTAGGAAGTAAAATGATAGATCTTCCCACCACAACATTCAACCAGAAATTCATACATAGAAGTAAACAGATTGCAGCACATGACATTTAACTAGGATAAGGTAGAGTTTCATATCTGAATCAAATTTGCGAGAAGCCAAAGGGAACAACCACGTTCCTCCCAACCATAGAATAGGGAAACCAATCTACTTTCCCGATTCACCCCCTAGCCTAACCATGAATCCATGAGGGCAAATTGAAATCTCCTCTCCAGCAATGTCCTTCAATTCCAGCAGTATCCCCCTTGCCTCACACTCACACAGTAGTTCTCATAACAACAAGAAAACAAAAAAAATCCATAGTCTTCTTTCCCAGCATACTTGGCAGCGTCCTACCTCCTCACGTATGCTATTTATTAATTTGCTTAGGACTTTTTCCCTCCCTTGGGAATTTTCGCAGCTTTCTAAATCCCTGATTTTCAGGGGCTGCCAATGGCCAAATCACTGATTTGCCACTTGTAACAACCAGCCCAGAGTTAATTCCAATGTGTTCCCCACTCATGGAGTCATGGTCAACTAAATTTAACATGGTTGTTCCATTTGTCCTCCTGCAATCAATATAAAATATTATGTTTTCATACAAGTGTCATAGTCAAATAGTTAGTTGGGTCAAATCAGGTCTCTGCCCAACAGTCATAATAATTAATTACAATCATCAAATTCGAAATTCGGAATTTCCATAAATGGAAAAAAATTTCCAAATTCGAATTTACTAAAAATGGAATGAATTTTCAGCAGATTTAAATTTCAAAAATATTTTATTTTTTGGGGGACGTCACATTTCTCTTGATGAATTATTTGGCCAACGTGATCAATGTCATTGGCTTCATCAAATGTTCATTGAAGACCTATTTTTCGACCTCTGAAAGTTGTTCAATAACTTATTGGTTGTAATCCAGTTTTTCTTCAACTTCTTCTATCCTCACTTCACCAGGGGTTACGTCATCAATGTTGGGCATAATTTCCATCCTAAATTATTTTAGCAACTCATCAAAGGAATTCCATAATATCTTGTAGTCATTTGTCACTGTCTTTTGAATGTTTTTTATGTATTTTAAGACAGGTTTCCAGGTATTAAAAAAAATCATGTTCCTTTATATTTTGTGTGGAAGTGTAGAGTGGCAAGGTACTTGGTGGGTCATGGTATACACTTTTCCAATCCACAGTTATGTCAAAAGCATCCTGAGCCTTATGATATTTTTCTTTCAATTCCTCCATCTGGTCTTGAAAATTTATTTGATCATCTATGTTTATTTGTATATCATTTAGTGCACAAAACAATTATTTTTCATCAATTTCAACACTTCATTGACAACATTAGCTTCTGGCTTTATAGTTTCCAGGATGAGAACTCCAATCCAGTTTTCTTCTAAATATTTCTCAATTTTTTCTTGATCATCTTCCATCCCTAAGATTTTATGTTCGAGTTGTTCGATGAACTTGCTAGCTTCCACACATTATGTTTGTAAGTTGGTCAACTCTTGTGCATGATGTTTTCTCATTTTCTCAATTTCTTTTGAATGTGCCAACTTGAGGTAATATATTTCTCCCTCATGTAGAATTTCAGCTATGTGGATCTTCTTTTTGAATTCTACATTCAATTTATCAGTTTGGATCTGTAATGCTTTTTTCAGACTCCTATTTATGATGTCTCTTTGTTGTATTGAATTCCTCTTTAAATTCTTCAATAATATTTTCTTTCTGTGTTCTCATCTCTTCTTCCAGTTCAACTATTATGTCTTGTGAGGTATCCAATGTAGTATATAACCCATATACATACATTACATTTTCCCCTAAAAATGCATTAAGAGTAGAGCCAATTTGTATAGCATTGTCTTTGGAGTCTAGGCATACTCTCCATTCTATGGACCTTTTGGAATATCCCTGGTTGAGAGTTGTCTCTCCTCTCTTCCTTTAGTTTGATATTTTTTCTATTCCTTTGGTCTTGTTTATGTATTATTATTCCCCCACTACTACCACAACCTCATTCAATTCTAGAACTTACGAGGAAAAGGAAAAAATTCTTTGTGTTTCCATTAGAAGGGTACATTCTTGGGGAGGTATGTCAACTATACCCCCACTCAGGATTGCTGGACTATTTTTGGCCTCATCCAATTTCTTTTTCCTTTCCTTTTCTACTTATTCCTCTTCCTTTTTTCTTTCCTCGACCTCAACAACTTCCTATTTTTATTCTTCTTATTTCTTTCTCTTCTGCTCAGCTTCAACGACAATCTTTGTTTCTCATCTTCAACCCGTTTCTTCTATTCTTCATCTTGTTTTTCCTTCACTTCCTTTTTATCCTTTATCTTCTTTTCTGCGGAAATTTTCTGCAAGGCTTCATCCTTCTTCTTCTTCTCATTCAATTTAGGTTTTATCTAGTCATCATATTTATTTTTACCTTTGAATTAATCTTGGCCCTTTTTCTTCTCCTTTTCTATCTATGTCTGTTTCATTCGATATTTTGCTTCTACTTCCATGGATTTCTAGTATCTTTCCTCAAATTTCCTCTTTTCTTATTGTTCCTTCACTTCTGTCTTTTCTCGGTCCTTTTCTAAAATCAATAGGAATTATGCCTTGGTTATCTTTATTTTTTCTTCTTCTTACCTTAGAATTTTCTCCTTAGTTGGTTCATTTGTTAACCTTTTTAATACATCTTCAAAGAATAAAACCCCTTTGAATATTTCCTCTGCATAGTTCACTACATGAATGACAGGGTGAGTTAGTATGGCAACTTTGACATGATTAATTGGTATATTCTTTGGGTCATGGCCTTTAGGTTCCCCTGTGCATAGGTATATCTCCTATAGGGATTCAAATTCCCTTCTAGCATGAGGGAAATTTGTTAGTGCATATCTATATATGTTTAGAGGGAATGTGGGCCACAGTTTCTTATTATTTTCTGAGAGGAACGAGGTTATCCTTGTTCCAATGGTCTAGTAGAAAACCTCATGGGCCAACAGTCTATTAGGAACATATTTGGGTAAGATATGTGGAGCCTCGGAACTCCCATAGATCCTAACATAGTTATATTACTTGCCTATGTATGAGTTCCCAATATTCTTCAAGTTTGCTAGGGTCTTCTGTGATATTCTATGTGGAGGATATCCTATCATACGTTAAGTTTTAATGGATATCCCTCCATTCAATACCCTATCCATCCATTTAATTACTTATCCTTCATACATCAAGTTTTCTAATAAATAAATAAAAATTATTAAGCTTTTAATTCGTTACCCAAACCTTTAATGAGTTAATTAATTAATTAATTAATTAATTAATCAACAGATATAAACAATTAATAATTAATTAATATTATTAATAAATAATCATTGTTTAACTAAAATACATTAGGACAGTTAATTATTTAATTAATTATACTTGATAAACCTTAAGCAATCATTTAACTAGGGTTGTTACATCCAGGTTGCGTTGGAGTATATTCAGTGTAGTGTTACATAGATCCACATTGTATGTCTAGTGGCTATGTTCAAATTTGAAACTTTAACACATAGATCCACAATGTATTTTTGGTGGCTATGTTCAGATTTGAGTCATGTTGGCATGAATCCACAGTGTATGTTTGGTGGCCATGACCTGTCTTACTTGACATGGATCTTTGCATGTCGGCATTTATGCTTTGAGTCATTTGTATTATGAGTATGAGAATGCCTACCTCAGTGATGATATATTATTGTATTGTATTTCCTTGTTTGTTGGCAGGTTTCCAATCGACTGTTCATTGTTCCCTACACACACTCAACAAAGTATTTCAGCTATCACTATGTTCTAACTTCATACTTTGGGGGGCTCTCTGTTGCACATTATTTTCGTCATCCGTATGACTGTTAATGATGTAAACCTATATGTTTCCTTCAGAGGGGTTAGTGGCCTAAGTTCCTAAAGAGAGAAGGGAGAAGAACTTTTCCTGAGAAAATAAGTTGCATTTTCCTTTGTAAAAACCCTATAAAAAAGGAAGTTCACAGGCTTCATTATAGCTAGGGTGCGAGAATGCCTGATTCTCACAGATTGCATCATTGCTAGGTCGTGAGGAGTTCACAGTCTTCTCTATAGGCAGGGTGCGAGAATGCTTACACATGGGAAAAATGAGTGTTTTCTCGAATCTTCTATAAGGAGAAACTTCCATGGTGAGGTCGCATCTGAATGGTTTGGATCTTACTGGCTTTCATGATTTAGAGGGATCATCCTAACCTCCTCACCTTATCCTCTTTAGCTTATAAAAGGAGAGGAGCTCTCATGGAGAAAGTTAGTTATTTTTGGCTTGGGATTGTTAGCTTGGTTAGAGTGGATTTGAGATTTGCTTTGTCAAGATAGATTGTGAGTAGCTATCAGATCCATGGTCTCAGAATCCTTGGAGCAAGAAGTGTGTGGGGAATGAAGGACAGTTGGAAGGGACCTTACGACATCAAGGCCATGGTTGTAATCTCTCTTTCACATTTAATATGATACAATAATATGATTCTTTCCTATAAAGCTTGTTGTGTTTTATTGTATGATTCATTGATCACATACATAGGATTATATTGATTTGATGCTATTACTATCACTTTGGTTGGTTGCGTTCTTTTGCAGGTTCATCATTGTATGAGTGTTGGAATGGAGCTAGGATGGTGATGGTGAGAGGAAGCGATATTTAAACGGTATGTCACCTATCTCTCTTTAGTTAGTAAATTCAATATTTAAAACTTAAAGAAAGCATCATGTTCTAGTGTGTTTTGTTCTAGATCCAGGTGGATCTAGGGAGATCTATTAGTGTCTGCACCTATCGATTTTTCCGATAACATTGGTGTGCAAACTAAAAATATCCATTTACAATCTAAAGCAATCACCAAGGATGTAGTACCAAAAGTTCAACACATATATCCTTAGTTTGGGGTTTGTGAGAAGAAAAGTTGATCATTGCATATATTCCAAAGAAGAAGGTGGGTGTTTCATAAATGTAGCATTGTGTGTCGACGACATGTTGTTGATTGGAAAAATCATGAATGCAATAAAAGAGGTGAAGAAGCAACTATCCTCCAAGTTCGACGTGAAGGATATCGATGCAATGAACTTCATTCTAGGAATGGATATTAAGAGAGATCGAGTAGATAGAAAGCTCTGGTTGAACTAGATGAAGTATATTGAAACAATCCTGAAATGTTTCAACATCTAGGATTGCAAACCTATGAAGGTGCCAATTCTTGTGGGAGCAAGGCTAACTGCTAAACAATTTCCAAGGATAGAGGAGGAAATAGAGGACATGACACATTTTCCCTATGAAAGTGTTGTTGGTAGTCTAAAGTATGTGATGGTCTTCACTTGACCAGACATTGCCCATGCAGTGAGAGTGTTGAATAGATACATGTAAACACCTAGGAAGGAGCATTTGATAGTTATCAAGAGAGTATTCAGGTATTTTTGTGGCACAAAATTTTATGCTATATTCTACCGATGAAAACCTAGAGGTGACAGCGAATTAAATGTGCATGGATTTGTTGGCGTCGATTGGGTTGGAGATCTAGATCGACGGAGGTAGACCAGTGGATATGTGTTCAAAATGTTCAGTGGAGAAATCAGTTGGATGAGTAAGCGACAGACGGTCATAGCCCTGTCAACAAAAGAATTTGAATACATGGAAGCCACTCATGGAAGAAAAGAAGCAGTATGGCTACAAAGTTTGTGTTCACGAATAAGGTTTGAGGAAAGAGATATGAAGATAAGTTGTGATAGTCAAAGCTCAATATTTATGGAAAAGAACCCAATTTATCATTCTAAGTCTAAGCACATTGATGTACAATACCATTTCATGATAGACAAGGTGGAAATCAACAAGGTGTTTCTGGAGAAAGTAGACATGTTGGAAAACATAGCAGACTCTTTGACCAAGTATGTGAGTGTTGTGAAGTTCTTTTGGTGCAGAAAGGAAATGGGAATTGTTGCCTTGGGTCTATGAATGAGAGTCAAAGAGGTCTCCTAGTTTCAACAAAGAAAATAACAAGTGGGATAATGTTGGGTTGTTATATTCTTTGCAATGAAAGTCTAGTCGAGGTGGATCCACTAACAGTCAAAGTTGAAGGAATTGACAACAAGTCGAAGGTCAAGGTGGTTCAACTAGGTAAATTCAAATTCAAAGACATTGACAACAAGTTTAAGAGTTCAACCGACAAGAGGTCGATAGGCAAGCGTGTATAAATCGACTGAAGACCGAATGAAGTCTAACTGGTAGTTAGTTGATAATCCAACTTGGTAGTCAACTGTAACAGAATCTTGAGATTCATGGGATTTGTACCCATTGATCTGCATGGATCTCTAACCATTTTTGGGTGCATTTTATTTAGGTTTTTTCCTACTGTAAATCCTATAAATAAGGTGTGTTGTAAGGCTATAAAAAGATGATGAGAATGGATAATCACCAATAGATAATGAAATCACAAAGGTTGTTGGTCATGTAGATGTAAGTTGAATTGGCTACAGGGTTGTTTTGTGTAAAGAAAGAAGGTATGATGTCGATTGTGTCTTAGTTGTGGAAAAATGTTAGACAGGTAACATTTTATTCTAAATTAATAAGACAACAAGAGATCAGAATGTTCAAGGAATGTTGGTTTTCCCAGTTTGGGTTTCCAGGGTAAAATCTATGTGTATTGAATGTTTCTATGTCATTTACTTTCTTGATTAAATATTTCTTCCTCTCTTTTTCTAGGTTTAGCATGGAAGTGTCCCTCATTTCCTAACATGGCCCCCTTTTCTCATTCATATTCAATAGTTACAGGGCTCCTTGTGAAGGTTTTTGTTATATCTAAGGACAGTCCTTTGGGGATACTCCACTGCCACACTTGAATGAAGCTTTGTTTGGGAGTCTTTCTCATTCTACCCCTCACTGAAACTTAGGGTCTGGAATCCTCCCTCTTCCAGGGTTCCAACATTCATTTTTCCTCGAGGAGGAGTGTTGGAGTCGGGTTTAGATTGTACTAAGGTGAAGGTAGAGGAGTCTTTGGGCAGTGTTCATAGTCCATTGCAAGGAAAATCGAGAGGAAAAAAGTAAAAAAAAATCACAAGGTAGTGGAGTTTCACTGGTTGTAGGTGAGGATCTGAGGCTTTGACATATTGTAGAGTAGAATGGTTTTTCCATTTTGGGAAAGTTATGTGGCAGGACGATATCGACAGTATTTGTTAGTTTATGGTTGAAATATTCTTGTGTCCATGTGATTGGGTATTCTTTGATATTCCACCTCATGTAACAAGGCTATATCGACTTCATTTTCAGAGAAAAATATGATTCGATGAATATTCTTTCCATCCAATGGTACTTAGGGAGGAACCTTTTGTGTGAAAATCCGTGGCATCCTCTGTTTAATGCAAAGGAAGAGACCCAATCCAATTGGCCTATGTTGATAAAATGCCTAAATTTCCTTTATAATTATGGTGCAATGATGGTCTCGGGGTTATTGGGGGGGATTTGGGGGACTTTATTTCCTGAGATGACCAGTACAAGACTAATGGAGTGTGATTTGTTTTCTAGATTCTTGTGGATTTGGATCTCAGGAATGGGTTATTTAAATCAATTGATTTGTTCCTTTGTGATCATTCATATATGCAACCCTTGGATTACATGAAAATCCCCTTTTGGTGTGCAAGGTGTCATAAGGTGGGTCATGTGGTGAAGGATTGTGATTTTACATCTCATGTTGAGAATCAATATAAGGGTCCTAGGTAGGTGGAAAAAGAGGGGTCACATGGTTCTGTATCCTCAGAGGAAAAGGACAAAAATCCAATCCCTTTGTCTACTCTGGGGAAAACTAGTTTCTATCCTCTTTGGTCCCCTTTGAATCGTCCCCCTGAACTGATTCGGTATCTTCAAGATGGTGATTTTCCAATTCGCGGGGAGCCTGGAAGTTCGAATCTCCTAGGTGTTGGTTCAATGGAATAATTTTTGGGTATTTATTTGGATCTCAAATCATCTCAATGGAATATTATCAAATCTCTGTGGAAGGGTAGTCCTTTTCAGTCAAACATATTGGGTAAGTCTTTTTCCATTCTTGATCCTTTAATAGACTTAGTGATTTCTCTCTCAAAATCCTATGTGTCAATTCAAAAGTTCATTAGCGAGCTTAATGTTTCTATCAAGGGGGATTCTAAGAACAATGTTGTTCTAGCATAGGGGCTTTTGGGTTAGGGGGTGGAATCTCTAAAACATTATATCTCTATTCATCCAGAGCCACCTAGAAAGGTGACTTCGTGTGGGTTAAACTCGTATTCGTCGTCTTCAGGAAGGGAAACTTACAATTTTTGTCCTACATCTAGTGAACTAGTTATGGAGCCTCTGGGTGGTTTTGGTTTGGATGTTTTTAAATATTTTGGACAATCAAAAACCAATCAAAAATATTCTTTAAATCATGTGCAAGAGAGAGCTTCTCGAGAGGTTTTTCAAGGTTGAAAAAATTTGATCTCAAGTGTGCTTAGAGTAGGATGTACCCCTTCTATCCACCCCTTATGAAAATCCTATCAAAAAATATGTGAGGCCTAAGAGGGAGGGACAAAAAACTATCCTTGAAGTGTTTGGTTGGCTTGGATAAGAAAAATTCCATATTTGTACATGAAACAATGGGGGCCAATGCCCCTATCATTGTTGATTTGGTTAGGTTGTTCCTTTCTAGGAGTGGACTCGAAAGGGGCCTCTAGGAGGGTGATTATGGGTTTCTCCTCCAATTTTGTATTGAGAAATTATTTCTCCATTCATTCTGGTTTGTACATAGAATATTTTTTCAAATAATTGGACCTCTCCTTCTCTTTATTGAATATAAATGGACCCTACGTTGGTTGTGAATATTTATGGACTCATCTCTTAGGTTTTTCATGCATAAATTTCGAGTCACTCGTACTTTGGGGAGATTTGAATCTTACTACTAGTTGGGAGAAAATATGGGGTTGCTCTACTTGAGAGGATGTTTTAGAAAAAATCTTTCTAAATAAATTTGATATGGTAGGTTTAGTATATGTAGAACTAAAATTTATGAGGCCGACTTGGAGAAATAATAGAAGTGATCCAGATGAGGTCGAGAAAATATTATATTAATTTTTGGTTCATCATAATCTTCTACATGATGTTGGCATTATTCATGTTTGGGTTGGAAAGATCAGATGATTTGATCCCTTTCCTTCTTTATTGAACTGGGTAAAATATTGGGAAAGCCTGCATCGCCCTTTAAATATAATTCTTGTTGGGAAGAGGTTGAATACTTTCAAAACTTGGTTAGAGATAATCAAGATCATTTTCAGGATGGGACCACCAATTTACCTTGCTCAATTTTTTGTAGCTCTTCATAAGTTTAAACTTAAATCCCCGACATGGGAAAGGGAAAGAGACAAGTTGGTGTATAGGGATATTCAAGGTATTGAATATTATTTGGAAGCAACATGTGGTATGATTCATCATCGTTAGGGGATTCCAAGACTCGAGTCAATTATTAGAATATCGAAGATGTACACTTATCTTGGAATAAGAAGAGGATTGGCATTTGAAGATTCGGTCCCTATGGATCTCGACCCATGATCAAAACACCAAAAAATTTCAAAAATATGAAAATCATTGACGTAACCTCAATTTGATATGGGAACTAAAGGATTTTGGATGTTATTTGGTTTGTGGGTTCCAAGACTTTGCCACTCTGGGAGTTGACCATTTCAACAATCTTTATAAAGAACCAACTAAAGTAAAAATGGTGGAAATTTTAAAACTTATATCTTTATTCCTTCGATTAATTGAGGAAGTGGATAATCACAACCTTTTTAGGGAAATATTTAAGGAATTGTTGGCAATTCTCTCTAGTTTCAAGAGGGACAAAGGCTCGGGTCCAAATGGGTGGAATGAAGAATTATTCAAGGATTTTTTTGATGTATTTATGTCGGACCTTCTTAGGGAGATGGAATAAATGTACTCTTCTATAATATGCTTGAGTAGAATTCCACATTCCTGGCTATCATCCCTAAGAATGATCTTCCATACTCTTTCAAGGACTTTAGGCCAATTTCCCTATACCACTGTTTATATAAGATTATGGAAAAAATTATAGCTATTAGGCTTGTTATCCCTGTTTTCTACGGATAACTAGGAGATCATGTCTCGAGGCCCATAGGTCCTAGACATGGAGTACCGAGAGCAGGATTGACCTGAGCATGGCCCTGGAGGGCCCATCCTTCTTCTTCTTCGCCAAACTTGTCCTGTCAGCAGCAGCAGCTTCCATCACCATCAGCTTGGACTTGCATCAGAG
>SNQJ01S0054101.1:0-13020 GCA_010110895.2 Picea sitchensis
TGCTTGTTCAAAAGATTCTACAGGATCAAGTGTTGTTTTTGTTTCACCTTACAAAGAAACAATTCATTTGTCCTTCAAATTGGATTTCAAAGTGGAAAATAACATAGAAGAGTATGAATCCTTGGTCTTGGCCTTGAACGCTTCTATGGATATGAATATCCATGGGTTGAAAGTATTTGGAGATGTTGATCTGATAATCCAACAAATCAAAAACACTTTTCAATCCAAACATGTTAGGCTAAAGGCATATAGAGATGAGGTATGGAATCTCATTGATTATTTTCTAGCATTCAATAATTCATACTTGAATTATTGAATCAACTTGTTGATTCAATAATTCAAGTATGAATTAACTTCTTGATTCATTAGTTGTTTCACCTAATACCTTCAATCCACCTTTGCCAACAAAGATAAATTATGAAATCCAAGTGAAATATAGACCCTCCTTGCCAAAAAATGTAAAATTTTGGAAAGTGTTTGATGATGAGGAGGAATTGGTCAGATTTTTGGAAGTTATAGATGAGTTTTCAGCTCTCCATATAGATCATGAAAATGGAAATGTTGAGAAAGTCAAAATTCCTAAATTAAAAAACAAAATTGGATGCCATGATATCATTCAACTTCCCAATAATCAAATCCCAAGAGGAATAGTACCACTTATGAAATTTTTTGACCAGAATGATGTGCCCTTGAATCCTGATAAGAAAGAGGAAGACCCTCTTGTCTTTTAGTACAATTTAGGAGATGAAAAGTGCCCAAAGACTATAAATTTGTGTTGGTTGTGGAGCCTGATTATCTTCATGATTCAGAGGTCTTTTCTTTCAACTGTGTTTATACCCCATGAAGACTTTACACCCTAGAAGTATGTACACTCTTCCACGCAGGGAGTGCAGAGTCGGAGTACCCACTCTACGGGGTCCGGGGGGGCTATCCCCCCTGTTGGGGGGTTCGGGGGCGAAGCCACCAAAGGAAAAATTTCCTTGTAAATGTATATTGTAATTCCATTGTAAATATGGACCGTTCATTATAAGGTCACAGATCTAATGGTAGAAATTATGTTAGGGATTTTTTCCCTAGAAGGCAACCCTATATTATGATGGAAATGTATTGCGGCTATGCATTATGGCGAGTATTTTATTCCCAGAGAGGAGACTATGAGAGAAAGAAGAGGAAGTTACAACAGGTTTTGTTGTAGGTTGTATCCCTTCATTTGTTGGATAATAATAAAGGAAGGACCTAGAAATTTCTTTGGTGGACGTAGCCCACACTAGGTGAACCACGTAAATCTGTGTCTCTTATGTATTGTGTATCTTTTGTATTTTGTTTCCGCATTTGTTTTATTTTATTATTCCGCAGCCTTGTTTTTCTAACAATTTGTCCACACAATTGATTGCAGAACAAAGAGTTGAATGTGGCATCGTGATGAAAGAATTTTCAGACATGTTTCCATGGGAGTACAATGAGTTAAAGACCTATGACACTCTAGTGATTGATAATAAAATCCCTCTGAAGAAAGAAGCCACTCCATTCAAGAAAAAACTGATATCTATCAACCCTCTTCTTCTACCCATAATGGAAAAAGAAATTAAAAAATTATTGAATGCTCAAATTATCATTCCACTAAGATATTCTGAGTGGGTTGCTAATTTAGTTCATGTTAGGAAGAAGAATGGAGAGATTAGGTTGTGTGTTGACTTCGGGAACTTAAACAAATTCTCTAAGAAAGACAACTACCCTTTGTCGAAGATGCAACATATATTGCAAAGAGTGTATGGAGCTAGTGTCATGTCTTTTATTGATGGGTTCTCAAGCTATAACCAAATATCATTACACCCAGATGATAGAGAAAATATTGCCTTCACAACTCCTTGGGGTACTTTTATGTATGCCAAGATGGCCTTTGGGCTTATGAATGTTGGGGCCACCTTTTAAAGGGCCATGGACATTGCCTTTGTAGGTGAGAATGATAAGTTTGTTTTGATATATTTGGATGATCTAACAGTGTTTTATCACGACGATAAAGAGGATTTTCAACATTTGAGGAAGACATTATTGAAGTGCAAAAGGTATGGGATTTCATTAAATCCAAAGAAGTCTCAGTTTGCATTAAAATAAGGTAAGATTTTGGGACATATAGTGACTGCTGAAGGAGTAAATATTGACCCTGGAAGAGTGGAAGCTATTCAGAAGATATCAATTCCTAGATCTAAGAAAGACATCCAATCATTTCTTGGAAATATTAGCTTCATTACGAGATTTATTCCTAATTTTGCATAACTAATTAAACACATCACTGGCATGCTAAGGAAATATTTAGAATTTAAATGGAATGATGCAGCAAGGGATTCTTTTGAAGCTATCAAGAAAGATCTTATGTCGGCTCCTACTTTGATCAACCTTGATTGTTGTAAAGATTTTTATATCTTTTCATTTGCATCTAATGACATCATTACAACAGTGTTACTTCAGAGAAATGATCAAGGGAGAAAACAGTGGATTTATTTAACATGACATTAAGAAATGGTTAGGTAAAGTGTGACCCTATTAGAAAACAAACTTATGCTCTGATCAAATCACTTAAGTCTTTTAGAATCTATATTTTGCATGCCAAAGTAATAGCCTATGTACCATCTAGTCAGTCAGAGATGTACTCATTCAACCAGATATAGATCATAAAAGAGCCAAGTGGACTTCCAAACTCATTGAGTTTGACATTGATATCAAGCCAACTAAATTGATAAAGGGACAGGGTTTGACAACGCTTCTTGTTGAGGAGAATTGTGAGGTGTTGAGCATAAATTTTATTATCATAAATGCAGAGGATGCACAATCTGAAATTTCTGTTGAAAGGTACAGTCATGATTAGTCAGTTTCAACAAAATTGTCTTTTTTTTTATGGCACAGTATTATAATACATTTTTTGCAGACCCTTGCAGCCCCTCCAGAGATGAATCAAACACAGGCGAGAGGATTAAAACTCAAGGCAATCAGTTTCATAACAACAATTGTGGTGGCCATCATTACTAGAAAATTACAACCCAAAAGATTTTGAGGGTTGGTTACTATTGGCCATGTTTATTTTCTGATGTTTGATCCTATGATAAGACATGTGACAAGTGTCAAAGGTTCACTCGAAAACAACAGCTGAAATCTCTTCCATTGAAACAACGGATGCAGTAGGAAGGTTGATGGTTGCGATGGAATGTTCAAGTATTTCACATGTAGTTGCTGTTGTGAGTGGACACATGGAAAAACCAAGTAAAGAGCGTGGAAATGGGTGCTTCGATATATGAGAAGCATGAGTATCACCTATAGTGGTTGAAACGATTTAGTTTGTGGTATCTTGATTTAGTGGAGGTGGAGTGGTTCATACTGGAGCAAACTGTGCAAACATGTTCATGCAACCAATGTTGTTAGAGAAGTTGCAGTGGTTTTTGTCTTCTCTTGGATTGCAAGAAGGTGATGTTTGATTTGTTGGGCAATGTATCAAGAAAATTTTGTCAAGGTGGAGATTGTTGGGTTGTGACAACACGTCTTGCAGTTACATTTTTGGGGGTAGAGGTTTCTCAAGCATTTGGCTTTCCATATGCTTGAAAATGCTTGGTAATATCTTTTTCAAATGAATGATCCCGTGAGGAGCTTCTTGAGACCTGTATTCATTTCTCCATTTAACCGAGGAATAAACATATCATTGATGCTCTTTATATTCATCTCTGTTGTGTGTGATATTTCATATTTCTCTATTTTTGTCTATATTCATGAATTATGTTTGTAGGCCTGAAGTCCAACACTCCGTAGCTCCCCTCATTCCTACTATCACCAACATTGCCTACATTGATCTTGTTCCTGGCTACATTACTTGGTTCGATTTCAATAATAATATAGGTCGCTGCGATTTCATGTTTGTTCTCTTGTGGGAATTTAAGACATTTCAAACACATCATGTATACTCCCTTTGATATTATATAGAGTTCTTAAAATATGCTTCAAATTTATTTTAAAACAATAAATCTTTGAAATTTTGTGAAAGGTGGTTATTTCACTCCTAGGTTTCCTTTTTTGTATTTTCATATTTCACTTTCTACACCATTCTCAAGTGCATACCAACTTTTGTCTTTTCATGTTGTTTTATGACGATCTGTATGGAACAATGGACAAATGTTCTAATACTGTATATGAACATGCACGGGAAGGTAAATGTTGTCACTAATAAAAGATTATGAATGTAAGATATTGTTATGCTAATGATTTATTTAATGATATTGGGTTTTTAACCAAGTTCCTTTATGTACCCAGGTACATAAGAAAATAATAACAAATAAGTGTGATAATGCCATATCTTCTACCTAGCATAGGTGCATAATTAACTTTGCCTCATAGCATAGCAAAAATTTAATTAACTTTGCATCATAGCAAATGGTAACAGAAATTTAATGCGAGCGTGTTGAAACCCAACTAGAATTTATAAGCTCCTTAGGTTAATATGCAATGTTATTGAAAAGTTATGATTTGATTAAAAATATTTCAGTGAATGAGATTGATTAATATATAGAAAATTAATTTCAGAATGTAGATTTTATAGATCTTTTGTTGTCCATGTTTTAGGTGAAAACTTTATCCATTATCCATGTTTTAATGGAAACTTCATCCATTATGAAGGAAGGGAGTGTTTTAGATGAAAAATTTATCCATTATGAAGGGAGTTCTGTCTCTCATGATGGGTAAAGTGCTTTAGGGATCCCAAAAAAGTTTATGGTCACTCTTTTTTGTTTTTGGGTAAAGTGCTTTAGGGATCCCAAAAAAGTTTATGATCCCAAGTGTTTTAGCATAGTTTTTAGAAAGAGATGAAAAGAGGATGACTTCTATTTATCTGAAAGTCTCAAATATGACACATAACCAGAGAACAGTTTTGGCATCAAAACATTACAAAATAGGGAGCTATACTCAACCAGTTGACCCCCTTAACAAAATATCAAAACTACTTATTTATAATCAGAACAATTCGCCACTACCAGGAGTGTGATCTGATCACTACATTCGAGGCATTGCGTCTACGAGTTATTCTGTCAGACTGAATGTGCACCCCTCTGTCANAGTTGACCCCCTTAACAAAATATCAAAACTACTTATTTATAATCAGAACAATTCGCCACTACCAGGAGTGTGATCTGATCACTACATTCGAGGCATTGCGTCTACGAGTTATTCTGTCAGACTGAATGTGCACCCCTCTGTCAGATGCAAGCTTAGATCGGCATGGGTTTTGCAAAAATATTTTCCCACAGGGGTACCACAAGTTGACGATTCAGTCCCCATTGTTAGGCCTTCCATGCCTTCCATTTATGGAGTAAGACGAGGTTTCAATCACCAACTCTATTTCCATTAACTACCTCCTCGGAGATTTAACGAGACTTAATGCTCAGAGGCATGGTCGTGTCCTTCTCTCAAATAGGGTGCCACATAAACATGCGATTGTGGGGCTGTCAAAAGTGGTTTGGATTCAGACTACTTTTGGGCCTGCAATCCATCACATTTCTCCACGTAGCATCTTCGCCATACCATGGTTTCCATTGTGGGACCGCTCAAGAAAAATATCACCTGAGCATGTTGCATCCCCGTAATGGACTGTGGCTATAGGTCTAGTCTTGATATGCAATATGAGTGCACCCGCTAGATTTAGCACCACTACCAAGCTTAATCACCCACCAACTTTAAGATCTGCCAAAAGTGTGCCTTGGGATGGGGCGCTACTTTTGGCGTTGAACAATAACAATTGTAGAAGGATGATCTAATGTGGAGGCCTAACGTCAACATGTTGATATGTCGTGAACAGAGTGGTGACATGTGTCACTCGAAAATAGGTAGAAAGCATGTATAAAATGCTTGAAATGAGTGCCATGTATCAGCGTTAGATGGATGTCAAGTGTATGTGCCGACGACTGCCATGAACTTGGTGATCTAGGGCTTGGGCGCTAGCTCCTTTTCCTTTGGCTTCTCTATGTGCTTTTACCTGGAKTTGGAGATCTGATGACGCGTTTCTTCTTGAATTGAACGACCGAGAATTGCTTCAGGCCTCCGGACTCTGGAAAAGTCAAATCTCAAACTTCCTCTGCCTTCAACTTATTTTACCTGGAGTCATAGATTTGATGATGCGTGGCCCTCCTGAGATTGATGGCTGAGATCCTTTTGTGGCTCCGGGCTTCGGACTTCTCAATATTCAAACTTTATTTTCCCCAAGAAAATTCGTCGGAGCTACGGATATGATGACGCGTGGCTCCTGGATTTGGACGACCGAGATCCACTTCGAGTCTCCGGGAAAATAAAATCTCAAATATTGCTTACCTTATGTGATTTTACTCAGAGCTATGGATCTGACAGCACATGGCTATCGCTGATCAACAACTCAGATTCACTTCGGGAACTTCGACACTTAGGCCACTTCGGGACTTCAGGACTTCGAGCCTTCAGGACCTTGGCGCTTTTCTAATTTTAAAACTCTCGAATTCAAACTCTTGGAGTGATAGATTTGACGACGAGTGGATCCTATATTTGGACAACCAAGATCCACTTCGGGTCTCCGGGCTCTGGGAAAATCAAAACTCAAATCTTGCTTACCTTCTATGCTTTTACCCGAAGCTATGGATATGAGGATGCATGGCTATTACTGATCAATGACTCAGATTCACTTTGGGCCTTTGGCCACTTCGACACTTCAAGAACTTTAGCACTTCGACCACTTCTGGAATTTGGGCGCTTCGGCACTTTGGCCACTTTGGGACTTCAGGCGCTTCGACACTTTGGGACTTCGAAGCACTTCTCATTTCAAATCTCCTGAACCTCATTTCCCTGAAGGCTTGGATCGACTGCCACCTGTCCCATTTAAGATCAACGGTTCATATCCACTTCAAGGCCTTTTTCTCTGGCGCTATACTCTGCGCAAGCTCGCACTCCTGAATTCCCGTGAGCTGCTGATTTGGACTATTCTTGAAATCTCCATCGTTTTTCTTTTATATTGATTTTTTGATTTGTTAGACAAGAAAAAATCAATGTGATTTAGAGTTCATACCTTTTGACGGGAAAAATTGACACCAGTTCCATGAAGATGCCAATATCAATATAATGTCGAATGGATTTTCTATACATACTCATACTGAAAACATCAAACAAAATTTTTAACGTGTGTTCATACTGCTTCTACCAGTAGCATGGTCAATAAAATTCATCATTAAAATTCAATATTACAATAATAACCACTAAAACTAACAAAATAAATGTCATTATAACTAGCATAGCCCCTAAATCGCTATTGGTGATTTGGAAGAACAACTAAGAATATGCTAGCATGTTCACTTGATAACCATAATATTGAAATTTATGGTAAAAAGATCATTAAATGTGCCCATTATCAATAAACGTAGGCCTTTCTGAGGACTTATGGATGCCCTCTTTCTCCTTAGGAGGGCTCTTGAGTTCCCTAATGGAGAGCTCTTATTACAATGATGAACAAGAAATAAAATGGTGAAGAAATGTAAGCCTATTCCCTCAAGAGGTGAGTGGAATGGCCTATTGGAATGTTGCTAGAATGCTCCAAGGAGAAAAGAGGATTCTCAAGGGAGGATTGAGGCAGCATAAGAATGCTATAGAAATCTTAAATTCTTAGTGCACCCATGGCCTCCATTTATAGAATGTCTTCAAGGTATTATTCAACTAGTTCTTGGTGTGAACAAGGGTCCCTTTAGGGCACCCTTTGGTCCTTGACCAACCCCCCATTCGGATTCAACTCTGATCTAAGGGTCAAATCAAGTTGGGAGTTGGTCCATAAGTGGTTGAGGGGCCGAAAAGAACCATAAATGCGTCATTCACAGGAGTGTGTGACTTTTCTCGTACATAGTCCCGTATATTGGGCATTGTGCACTCTACAGGATTCTTTGGCCTACTCACTGTGCACGCGCTTCCTTTAGTGATTCAACACATGTCAATTTTTGTCCAATTGTATAGTTTTTTCCTCTTGGAAATGCATTTTTGGTGTTGTAGGTGGACTAATAGGTGTTTAGAACTGTTGTATTTCCGTAACCATTTGAATGCAATGTTGTAGATGAAATTTCAGTGATAACAACTACGTAAGAACATCAAAATATCTCATAAAAAATAAAGACCAAATACTCAGAGGTTGGTATGTTGATGGGGTAGACAAAGTTGACATTAATTTTGATATTGTTGGCTATAAATGGAGGCATTATAATCTCTCCCATTCATGGGATGTGAATTCTCATCCATACTATTGTATATATGATGGCTTCCTCATATTATTAGAGGGTAGGTGGGATGAGGTGGGGGATAGCCAATTAGGCAAGGAAATATGGAGTCAGGTTAGCATTGATTTGAAAGGTATTAAGTAACGTATTAAGTAAAGAAATCTCCCAACAAGGATTATGCAGAATCAATTTGTACTTGTCTAAATTCATGAGGTACCATAGGCGAAGGACTAACCATTGCAGGACACCAACAATCATTGAGCAATGCTGGAAATACTACGTTTATTATATAAAGTCTCCACATCTAAGTTGCACGATATAGGATGGAAATACTACATTTATTATATAAAGTCTCCACATCTAAGTTGCACGATAGAGGGAAATGAGTATGTATTGCACAAATGGAAAAAAAATATTAACATATAAAATAATAATAATTTGTTATTTTTACGCTGATAGGCGTCCCCCCTATTGGAATTGTTAGATTAATCATCTTTTTAATTACAAAATTTAATCCGATGGCCAGAAAGTAAAGATGCTAGTATATTCTTCGTCTTACATCCAAATCAATGAATAAGATTGCAAGAAATAACTCCATTGCATTTATAAAATCGTATGTTTATCATGTTTACTTTTTCACTTTTACTAAACATGATTAAAAAATTACTTTAACAATATATGATTTCCACGTTTTGTAATTTAAAATTATTTATTTTATTTATATGAGATAGGCGGTTGATTATAGGCCACGTTTAAACTTATGGAAGACAGGTGCCTCGTATACCTGAGGCAGGCTACTTCATAATGCGTTAGTGAATTGTCGCAAGACCTGCAAGACTGAACCGTCACTCATTATGTGAGCCACACATTCTGTGAGCCTGCATGCATTACTACCCTCCACTCATTTTGTGAGCCTACACGCATTACCGCCCTCAGATGCCACGATGTTCAATTGCCCTCTGATGCCACAACCTACACGATCTTAACCGCCACACATTCTGTGAGTTGTTTTCCATTTTAAAGCTTTTTAACTTTAGAGACAACTGCATGCATGCAAACCCTGTGATGAACGCAAACCCTGCGAACACAAAAATGAATACGATTTTCCAATATGCATGCATGCGAACCCTGTGATAAACGTGAACCCTTCAAACGCAGAAACGAATACGATTTTCCATGCTATACTTTCCAAGAAATAAGGTTTATTTTCGCTTTTCCATCTTGGTCGTTGAGTATTTGGGTTTATTTTCTCTTTTCCATTTTGCAAGTTTAACGTTTGGTATGTTGCTGCTAAAATTACAGAGGTGCCTTATTATGACGCTTATGCCTATACATAGGTATCGATATTCTTCTTCTCGGTATCCTCAATTCTTTTATTTCAGCCTGCAGATTCGGGGCCCTTTTGTTTAATTTTATTTCATTTTGCAGTGTGAACCCTATCCTGCAGTGCCTCTTTACGATGGAGGTCTTATTCAAAATCCAGGTTTTGATAATGGAACCAATGACTATACTTTCTTTGGGAGCGTGAACGTAGCACTGCAAATAGAGAGTCGGGATAATGGAAACAAATATCTTGTGGCATCAAATCGACAAGAAATATTTCATTCGCCCGCTCAAACTTTGGAAAATTTAAGGAAAGATGTCAAGTATGCTCTGTCGGGTAATAAATTGCTTACCAAATACTGCTATGCAAGATAGATATTATTTAGATACCTTTATGCAAGATAGATATTATTTAGATACCTTGACATTATTGATTTTGAAATGTGTTAGGTTCAATGTGTACAACATGGGTGCAGATCAGAGCGGGGAGCTCTGCTTTAGTTACAACAAATGTGGGGCTGGGCAATGTGAGATTCACATGTGATGGAAATGTTCATGCTACAAGTGGGTGCTGGTCTTTTCTCAAGGTTGTATTCATTCCTGACTGGTCTCCCTCTCACTATTGGCTATACTTCAAGGTTATTTCAATTGCCTGTCAATGAAACTAATGCCTCTCGTTTGGATTACAATTCTTCTGCAAAAATTAGAATGACTGAACCCATTGCGGTGCTAATGGCAGAGTAACAATACGGATGTCAAAATATTGGTCGATAGTGTATCCCTGCAACCATTTACAGATGATGAATGGCGTTTTCAGCAAGAAGAAAGACTAGCGATTCTACTATTACTACTCCCTTTTCAATTTCTCCGTCCAATTTTGTATCTTGTTATTTCCTCATAACCCGTGATATTTCAGTACTATATATTTCTTTAATCCATTAGTGCTCCATTCACTAAGTACTTCACTGATTTGATATGTCATTTGGATTTACAATTCGAAAATTGAAGTTCCTTTCGAAAAGATAAAATAGTCTTAATTTTTAGACTTGTACCATGATTAAAAATTTAATGTCTTTTATTTCAAAATGGCCAATTTAGTTGTTAAATACGGTCACGGCTTCATCAATCTTCGTTGAAACGCTCAATATGTTTGGTAAATTGGTTTTATTATCATGGATGAATTGGATTTCAAATTCCAACCCTGTGGAATTAATTGTATGTCTGAATCCGATTGCGTCATAATATACAGTAACTCTGTCAATGCTAATAGAAAAGTCTCTATTAATGATGGGATTGAATTCAAATATTAATGGTCTAATTGGATTGAATTGACAAAAAAGGAAAAAGAGAGCCATTGTTGTTGTTGTTTAAATAAATCAGAAAAAGAGAGCCAGTCGAGATAGTAATTATTTATCCCCAAGTATTTTAAAATTTCAAGGAAAAAGAGAGCCAGTCGAAATAGTAAATAACAAAGTATTTATGATTGTTGCAAGTTGTGATTTTCAATGTTTTTTTATTTGGATAATGTTTTTAATTATTTGGATTTTGATTTTGATGTGTGGATATCAACATGTTAGTATTAAAATTTTAAGGTCGCATATTTTTCATTTATATCTATATATAATTCAATGAATTGAATAGATTCAAATTTTGTAAGTGCTAATTTTTTTTTTAAATAGTTCAATATAAACATGTGCTCCATAAAGTTTTCTTATCAAAAAAAAAAAAAAACTCATCACTTTGCTCACAAGTGAATTCGATTTTTGTAAGTGTTATAGTATAAACACGTGCTCTATACAATTTGGTTATAAATTTTAAAAATCTCATCACTTTGCTCCATGTGTTTTGCATTATTAATAAAGAAAAAAAAATTATTATAATAAATAAAAAATATTCTACAAACAAAAATATTATTTTAATTAAATTAAATTATGGTTAATAATGATTATTGACATATTTAAATAATATGCATTTTGTAGTAACTCCCTAATAAATGTTGTATAAGTAAGAATATGCTTTCTAAAACGATATGATTTATATTATCCAAATAGGATGTTACAATTTCAACTATGTTATCCAAATATGATGTTAAAATTTCAACTATAATGACTAAAATCCATTAAATATGGTTTAATGATTGATTCACTTTCTTTTCAAAACATTAGATAGGGTTTAATCATTGATTCACTTTATTTTCATCATATTTTTCAGATAATTGATTTATTTTCTTTGATCCATTTCCTTCTATATTTAAAATTATAGATTTTATCCATTTCCTTATATATTCTATGCATTGATTTTTTTTTATATTGTTCTTTAAAATATTGTTGTTCCTAATTTTCATACTTTAGTTATTTCTTAACATAATTTTTTTGCTTTTTTCTTTTCATTCAATTTAATGATAAGATTGCTTATGTAATTGTCAAAGTAACGTGAAATTGTATTTAACTCATCCTTTTTTTTTTCGCTCGTAATATATGACAATGTTTTATAACATTTATCTTTCCCATAGTTTAAACTTCTTCATGATGCAACTTAAACCTCACTAAAAAAACATAAATTTGTATAACTCATAATAAAAAACTCAAATTTATATAACCCTCCAATGTTCATAAGTCTAGCATCCTTCCACCAACATTGCAATCAGGCATGCCAAAACCTCAACATGTTACTAACTTTTTCTTTGTGACGTTCTGGTGAACATTGTCCAACGTTGTTTTGTGATAAACATTCCTTTCGTCACTCTATGAAAAAAAAATCCCTAAGTCATATTGTGACAAACATCCTCCCACAACCATCACAATGTGATGAGCATCTCGAAATCCCACTGTGTTACTAACTTTTTTCTTTGTCACATTGTCACAATCATTTTCCAACGTGAGACACCCATAAACAACATTCCTGGCATCAATTCCGGACAACACTTCTGATGTGGCATTGTGACAAAAATTCCTACCATCCCATTGTGACGAACATTTCCCAACTTCGCATTGTGACAAAAATTTCCCAACATTTCATTGTGAAATTTCCCAACATTTTTACCGTCCCATTGTGACAAACATTTCCCAACATCGCATTGTGAAGAATACTTCTCAATGTCGCATTCTGATGAACTTTTCCCAACATCACATTGTCATGAACATTCGTACCGTCCCAATGTGACGAACATTTCCCCACGTCACATTGTGACAAACATTTCCAAACGTCGTATTGTGACGAACATTTCCAAACGTCGTATTGTGACGAACATTTCCTTACATTTTGACACAGGATTAAATATGGTTGGAATATTCTTAGTAGTCCTACAAAATAAATGGCTGTGATTTCAATCATTAACTTCCTAGCTATTATGTGTTTACTTTTTTACATTTACCTAATCATATTTAAAAATTACTTTGATAGCTAACTGATTGCCACGTAAGTGATTAACAGAAATTAAAAT
>SNQJ01S0054101.1:50319-85451 GCA_010110895.2 Picea sitchensis
CCTTGGTATATATAGGAGACTAGGAGGTATAATTACAACTAATGTCTTAAAGCCGACATAAATAAAATAACATTACTAATATAATATGCCCCAATTAAGGGGTAATGAGCCAATATTAGGGCTTAACATAGAAGATGACGAAATCGATTACCTCGTAAGAAAAGACCCAGTCACATGTAGTCGTTACTATAGACACATAATCAATGCTATCAAACAATTGATATGCCATGATGAAATGTTCTTTAGAAAAGTGTTAGACTATTACTTTGTAATAGAGTTCCAAAATAGGGGAAGTGAACATGAACATGGATTGTTATGGATAGAGGACGCTCCAATATATGGAAAGAATAACAACTTAGAAATTGAAAATGTCCTGGATAAATACATAACTTGTAACACAGATCATTTGGATCTAGATATTGCCAAAATGCATAGGCATTTCCATACAATAAGTTGTAGGAAGTGGAAGAATTCACATTGTAGATATAATTTCCCTATGTTTCCAATGAAAAGGACAACAATCCTTGAACCAATTAATTTAGATGACAAAGCACTCAATGAGAAGTCGAAGTCTCTATTAACATTTCTGGAAGGAAAAACTTATGACTGCTTAAAAAGATTCGAAGACTTCTTGATGGAAATTGAACTGATAGAAGATGAATACATACAATTAATACAATGTACAATAAAACAACCAACAATTTTCCTAGATCGAAAACCTTCTCATATTTGGAATAATAGTTTTGCAAAGGAAATGCCAAATTTATGGGATGCAAATATAGATGCATAGTATGTGCTTAATACTTATGTTGTAGCATCGTATTGCATTTCATACATGACCAAACTTGACAAAACTATGACAAATGCATTTCGAAGAATACACAATGAACATGAAATAAGTAACATTGATGCTATACAAATGATACGTACACTTGGAAATACATTGCTTAATCTTCAACAAATGGCAGCTCAACAAGCAGTTCATATTGCACTCTCTCTGCCACTTCATTGTAGTTCAAGAGAGTGTATATTTATAAACACATCGCCAGTTGATGAACGAACATTTATGCTTAAGCCACCATCATTGTTGAAATAAGAACCTGACAATTCAGAAGATGTTATGTGCCATTCTATTATTGATTACTACATTGAACTCCCACATGATATTAAGCATATTTGTCTTGCAGAATTTGTATATGAGTACAAGAAAAATGGCACACACATATCAAAAAGAAAAAAACCAAATGTAATACGATTTGTTAAATACAATAGACACATTGACTATGAAAATTTATGTAGAGAGAAACTGCTATTATACGTTCCATTTAAAGAAAGTGAAGATACGTTGAAACATAACTTACCAACATGGGAAACTGCATATAGCTTCTATGAAAGTATAATACAAATCAATGAAGCTAAATTTACATACAATATCAATCCAACATGGGGTGACCTCGAAAATGCAATTGAACAACTAGATACTAACCCTATGGATATTGATGGTACAATGACAAAAGAAGAGACCACTACAATCCATTCTGAACAATATGATTTAGCAACAGACTTGCCATGTCCTCAAGAATCCAATATGAAGAGATCCATTAACCTTGGATTTCAAGTCAAAAACCACCCATTTTTCATAGGCAATGAAGAGTATTACAAAATTAGAAGAATGTTGAATAGAGAACAACAAGCAATTGTGAAAGACATTGCATACAAAAAACGTAGCGACATGCACACACCATTGTACTTATTCCTTATAGGTAGAGAAGGAACAGGAAAAACATTTACAACAAAGGTGATATTCCAAATCCTTATCTGAATCTATGATGCATATAATACACATGATCCTTTGAAACCTAAGGGCTTGATATTGGCATATACGGGTAAGGAAACATATAATGCAAGTGGAACAACAATCCACTCTGCATTACTAATGCCCTTCAACAAGTCACATTTTCTTCCACTTAGCAAAGAAACATTAGACACCTTATCAAAAATTTACCAAGAACTGCAACTTGTTTTCATAGATGAAGCTTCTTTGATTGGAATTCGATTCTTATATTCCATTGACAATCGACTAAGAAACATAAAACATGTACAAACCAAATACTTTGGAAACATTGATATGACATTTTGTGGTGATTTTTATCAAGCACAACCCATACAAGACTGTCTGATTTTTGAACAACCTATAATGAACATGCAAACAATAACACATGACTTTTGGAAATATAATATAAAATGTTATGAATTGCATACTACAATGCCCCAAAAAGATGAAAAATTCATCTTGATTTTGAATAGGATGCACACAAACAACCAAACAAGTGATGATTTGGCATATCTGAATAGAAATTGCATCCAAACTGCACCAAATGACCCAACATTTCCTTATCTGTTTTACAAAAACAAAGATGTTGCAATGCATAACAAGCATATGTTATTTCTCATACCCGGAAATAAAATTTCAATTAAGGAGATTGATGAGGAATAAGAGAACCATGGCAATGTGTCATACCATCAACATACAACTACTTTGCCCTCAGAACTTGTCATGAAATAAAACATGTTATCTGAAATATATGCTTGCAACTATGATTCACAAGATGGCTTGGTAAATGGTGCAGACCGAATAATCAAGGCTTATATCAAAACAGATAAAGTTGATGTAATATGGATTAAGTTCTATGATTCAAATATTGGACATCGACAAGCCAACAAGCTATGTTATCTATATAGGCTAGAGATTTCCCAAGATTGGATTCCAATACTACGAATAGCAAAACCAATGTCATTAACAAAAAAAACAACTCAACTAAAAATCAGAAAACAATTTCCAATCCAACTTGCATGTGCACGTACAATACATAAATCACAAGGTTTAACCCTAGACAATGTTGCATTTGACCCTGTTGGGATACGAATACATGGATTAATATACACAACTTTATCTCGTGTAAGAAACATATAATCATTGTATTTGTTAAATCCTCTTACGAAGAATAACTTCAAAGTCAAACAAAAAGTCGATATCGAGATGCAACGTTTACGTAGTAGTGAAAAATGGAATCTAGAATATGATTATCACTCCATACACTCATAATCATCCATCTCAATTCTTTCAATAAACACACGCAACTTACATGCACATATTCTTGACATATGCAATGATTATGACACAATGGAATCTGATATTTTGTGCCTACAAGAAACATACATGACACTTTCCATGAACAATGAACACTTTCCAAACTTCATTTGCATATCAAATTGCATTAAACATGGAGTTATGATATTGGTCAAAAAACATATAACACTTTTAGAACATAGACATTTCAAAGAATATAATGTAGAAGCTATGCTAGCAAACATAATCATTCATGGATTGAAAATTGAAATACTCAACATCTATGCCAGTCCACATGCAACTTTGACCAACATAATAGGCATAATTACAAAATCATTATGTACTTTACATCCAAACAAAGTCATTATCATTCTAGGAGACTTCAATATTGACATGCTACACAGCAATGGAAAAACAAAAAAATTGGAAAGCTACATGGCCAGGTACAATCTCCATTTCCTCTTGGACACAAAAAAACATTTGCAAAAACCGCTTATTGATCATATATGGTCAAGCATAACTGATGCAGGAGCATCGTCGACATCAAGATAGCCAGCGCAGAAGCGAAGGACAACTGGATGAACGCCGGCACAAATTTTGAAAATACCTTGAAGTTGTTGCGCGATCTTAAATGAGCCATTAAGAAGAGGCGCACTTGTATAATGTAAATGGACCTTGAGCGATTTCTCTTGTCCTTAGTAGGTAGGAGGCATTTAAAATAGTTAATGCAGGTAGATAGAATTTAATTCTAGATTAGACTGTTTGAGAGCACAAGAGGGAAACTGGATATAGACACCCTCATTATGTATTGTAACATTATGGAAGATTATTGAAGAAACATTGGAGCAAGAGCATGTAGAGAGCTGTGTAAGAACACCCATGTACATATATTTGGATTAATAGAAGAGGCTGATTCAGATTCATGGTTTTTGTTGTTCTCTGTGTATTGATGTTGCATGATATGCTCATGAATGTTTTCTTTCCTGTTATACATTTGCTTTATGTGCTGTGTATATGATTTCATGGTTGAGTTGAAGTCTGAAAGGGAAAGGGAATGAGTTTCAATTGATTCTCTATCTGAGCCAAGGATTCCTGCAAGGAGTGCAGTTGAAGTGTCCGCAAGGAGTGCATTGACAAAGGGCTCAGACAGAGATAGCTTTTGTTCTCATTCATTCTGAAGTGCAGACAGGCACAGGAGCATGCAAGAAGTGTGCAGGCCAAGTGAAGTTTGAGGTTTGCGAACTTGAGAAGAGTATTTGAAAGACTATTGCTGCAGGAGCACGCAGGGTCGAAGGTTTTCAGCACCGAGGAGTGTCTGAAGGTTGCCGCAAGGAGTCTTTTCTAAGACTCAGAGTTGCAATAAATCTCAGGAAGGATAGGCCTTCGAATCTGCTGAAGAACAGTGCAGGGAAGCTGTGAATGGAAGTTCGTAAGAAGCGTCGGAAGTTTGCACGCAAGTGGACGAGTTCCGTGGAGGAACACTTAGTCACTTCGCAAATTTCACCAAGGAAGGAATGGACGATTGGTATTCCCCGAGGAGGATTCGCGAGATTCCATGAGCCATTAGATATCAGGAAGAAGCAGGGAGATTATGGCGACAACGTCGAAGGGTTCAAAGCTCAGGAGGGGTATAACCGTAGATATGAGACACAGGGGCCGTCGGATTTACACGTGTATTCTCATATCGGAGTTTCGTGGGTTGAACTTCGTCAACTTGGCAACGGGAATCGCGATATCGCTATACGCGATATCCCAATGGCTAATAGAATAGTGTGGGGCCACAAGGGTTGGTGTTGTGGATAGATGGCATACCTTATCGGGGTTTCGCAGCGAGAAGTCCCGAAGCATTCGCATTAGGATTCACGATCTTGCGAAGTCCGAAATCCTGACAGAGGTGATGGGACGTTGAATAGTCAACTCGCGCATGCATCGAAGTTTCGGCATATCGAGAGTTGGGGTTCGGTAAACCAAGTTGCTCGAAACAACTAGTGCCGAATTCGCAATAGGAAAAGTTCCGACAGAGAAAAGAAGGGGTCAATGTTGATTGGTTCTCGGGTTTTGGGGATTCAAGAGATCTACGCTCGACCATTGGATTCGCGAAGTCGCGAGTTTCGATCTCTCGAGTATAAAGGGAAGATCCCGTGGAGATTTCTGTGGGTGCATGATTCCTGATAGGGAATTAGAAGAGCCTTAGAGTTCTTCGGGCCGAGTAAGAGAAGAAAGATCATGTGAGTCGACATGGACCTTCTGACCTGCAGGTGTGTTGGGAGGGTGACGGCGTCAGTTTGGTATCAGAGCACAGAAAGGCTCTTTTCTTTCTGTAGTAGAGAGAAAGGGAATTCGCCATGCCTCCCAGGAGAAGGGACATGCAATCACTCGATCCAAAGGATACGAAAATGACGAGAAGAAGAGGCAGACAACTGATTGATACAGCCATGGAAAGAGAGATGTGTGATCTAAGAGCTAGACTCGAAGACATGGAAACAACGCAGAGGCGCACAGTCAGTGCAGGGGATCTTAGTGATTCCGAAAGAGAAGCTGAGGCTGAACGTGAAGAAGAAGTTGCAGTTGAAGATGCATCAAACGAACGTTTGATCAGAGCTATTGCAAGGATGGGTGCAAGAGAAAAGATGGATTTTCCAGTTTATGAGGGAAACTTGGATGCAAAAGAGCTTCTAGACTAGATTAGAGCTCTAGACACATACTTTGACTATGAAGATGTCGAAGAAGACAAGAAAGTCAAGCATGTTGTCACGAGATTGAAAGGACATGCAACATTGTGGTGGGATGAACTACAAGCTGACAGACGCTGCAAGGGCAAGCAGAAGATCAAGAGCTGGGACAGAATGATCGCAAAGATGAAGGCGAAATTCATCCCTAGAGATTATCAAATTACTCTGTTCAGGAGGATGCAGAACCTGAGACAGAAGTTGATGACAGTGAAAGAGTACACTGAGTAATTCTACAAACTGAACATCAGGGCAGGTCATCGGGAGAGCGATGATGAAAAAGTTTCCAGATACATGAATGGCCTGAGATATGATATCCAGGACGAGATGAGCATGGTAACCATCCGAATGGTGGAAGATGCTTATCAGATGGCTCTGAAAGATGAGGAGAAGCTGAGCCGAAAGGAGTGTCAAAGAGGCTGAGGCAGGAGTCAGCCCAGAGGCAAATTAGTTGCCCAGGATAGATATTAGAAGTCCAAGGAAGACTGGAAGAAACCTCAGACTCATACAGAGAGAGGTGGAAGTTCAAAGCGAGGCAAATATGCTGAACAGAGAGGGCAACATACTGAGCAGAGAGGAGATTATGCTGACACCAATACTTTTCCTCGTGCTAGAGGTAGAGGAAGAGGAAGAGGTGGAGTAATCACTTGCTTCACATGTGGGAAGAATGGGCACAAGTCTTACGAGTGTCCAGATAAAAAGAAGGACATTGGAGAAGCTCACATCGCCAAAGCAGATAGGCGGGATGTTGAGGCTGAAGACGTTGAAGGCGAAAGATCGTTGATGATGCAAAAATTCCTTTTGACACCTGAGAAGGAGGTGGAGAGTTCAGTCCAAAGGACCAGATTTTTCAGGACTGCTTGCAAGACCAAGGACAGGGTATGTGAGGTCATTGTAGACAGTGGTAGCATGGATAATCTCGTTTCTACAGAGATGGTAGAGAAGATAGAGCTGGAAACGACTGATCATCCAAGCCCATACAAAATTTCATGGCTACAGAAGGGACACCAGGTAACTGTCACTAAACAATGTTTAGTTGAATTCAAGATAGGAGGATATAAGGATAAGATATTGTGTGATGTCATTCCTATGGATGTTTGTCATCTATTGCTGGGTAGACCATAGCAATATGACAGAAATGTGATTCATGATGGGAGAATGAACACATACACCCTAGAGAAGAATGGGAGGACACACATGTTGCTTCTGATTAAGGATAAGGAGGTGAAACCGGAAGTAAGCAACGCAGTACTTCTCATGAGTGGGAAGGAGCTCCTAAATTAAGTTAAGAAGAAGGAGGATCCACAGTTCATTGTGGTCAGAAATCCTAGAATTGTGTTGACTAGCACAAGGGTAGATGATTTACCAGAAGAAGTTCATGAATTGCTGGAAGAGTTCGCTGACATTGTAGTGGACGAATTACCTCGTTCATTGCCACCAATCAGGAGTGTGAGTCATCATATTGATCTCATACCAGGAGCCAGTTTGCCAAACAATGTTGCGTACAGGTTGATGCCGCAAGAGAATGAAGAGGTCAAGAGGCAAGTCCAAGAGTTTTTGGACAAAGTTTTAGTCAGGGAAAGCTTGAGTCCATGTGTTGTTCCAACAGTACTCAATCCGAAGAAAGACGAAGGCTGGAGGATGTGTACTGACTCGAGGGCGATTAATAAGATAACCATCAGGTACAGGTTTCCATTGCCGAGGATGGATGATCTGATGGATTGCTTGAGTGGAGCAAAATATTTTTCAAAAATTGACTTGAAAAGCGGTTATCACCAGATCCGCATGAGAGAAGGTGACGAATGGAAGACAACATTCAAAACAAACGAGGGTTTGTATGAATGGTTTGTTATGCCGTTTGGATTAAAAAATGCGTCGATTACCTTCATGAGGTTGATGAATGAAGTCCTGAGGGAGTTCATCGGAAAATTTGTCATTGTGTATTTAGATGACATACTGGTTTACAGTAAAACAATGGCAGAGCATCTGAAGCATTTGGCTACAGTGATGCAGAAATTGTAGCAGGAGAAGATGTTGATAAATATGAAGAAGTCCTCATTCATGAAGACAAAGCTCATTTACTTAGGGTTTGTTATTTCTGAAAATGAGTTGAGGATAGATCCAGATAAGGTGGAGGTAATCAAGAATTGGCTGTCACCGAAAAATATCTTTGAGGTGAGAAGTTTTCATGGATTGGCTAGTTTCTACCGAAAGTTCATTAGGAATTTCAGTGGAATTAGCGCAGCAATGATGGATACAGTGAAGAAAAGACACAAGTATTTTCACTGGACTGAAGAAGCTGAAAAGAGTTTCAATATGTTGAAGAGGAAGATTACAGAACAACCAGTTTTGGTGTTGCCGGATTTCCAGAAAACATTTCAGGTGAAATGCGATGCAAGCAGATTTGCAATTGGGGCAGTATTGAGTCAAGATAACAGGCCGATAGCATACTTCAACGAGAAGCTGAATGAAGCAAAATTGATGTACTCCACTTACGATAAGGATTTCTATGCTATCATTCAGGCACTGAAGAAATGGAGGCATTACTTGATCCCGAAAGAATTTGTATTGTACAGTGACAATCATGCATTGCAGTTTGTGACTCAACAGGAGAAGTTGAATCAGAAACATGTCAAATGGGTTGAGTATATGCAGANCGAAAGAGTTTGTCTTGTACAGTGACAATCATGCACTGCAGTTTGTGACTCAACAGGAAAAGTTGAATCAGAAACATATCAAATGGGTTGAGTATATGCAGAATTTCACTTTTGTGATTAAACATATTTCTGGTACTGCTAGCAAAGTGGTTGATGCTTTGAGCAGGAAGTGTTTGTTGTTGCAGGAGTTCAAAGTCAAAACGTTGGGTTTTGATGATCTCAGGAACATGTATGTTGATGATCCAGATTTTAAAGAGGCGTATGAAGCAAATGAGAATCCAATTCTCAGAGACCGAAGCCAATGGATGGATTATATGATCCAGGAAGGATTGTTGTTCAGGGGCAATCATCTGTGTATTCCAAAATTCTTCATGAGGGAGAATCTGCTGAAGGAGAAACACAGTGGAGATTGGCAGGACACTTTGGCCACGACAAAACATTTGTAAAGTTGAACGAGTCATATTTTTGGTCGGGAATGCGAGCAGATGTCAAGAGATTCGTAGACAGATGCAGAATTTGCCAGCATTCGAAGGGAAGGAAGCAGAATCCAGGATTTTATCAACCATTGCCCATACCAGAGAGGCCGTGGGATGCAATTAGAATGGATTTTGTGTTGGGGTTGCCAAGAACAAAAAGAGGTTGTGATTCAATCTTTGTGGTGGTGGATATATTTTCCAAGATGGCACACTTCATTCCATGTCAGAAGACCAGTGACACAACTCACATTGCTAACCTGTTTTTCAAAGAGGTCATTCGACTTCATGGGTTACCAAGGAGCATCATTTCGGATCGAGATACCAAATTCATAGGGAATTTTTGGAGGACATTATGGAGGAAGCTGGGAAATAACTTGGCATTTAGTTCAGCTTATCATCCTCAGACAGATGGGCAGACAAAAGTGGTAAACAGAAGTCTGGGAGACTTGCTGAGAAGCTTGGTGACAGAACACCACATCCAGTGGGACAACATACTACCATAGGGAAAGTTTGCATATAATGACTCAGTAAACAGGAGCACAGGGCATAGTCCATTTCAGATTGTCTATGGCATGCAGCCGAGGGGAATTTCTGAATTAAGGGGTTCAGAGCAGACTGCAACTAGGAGCGCTAGTGCAGAAAATTTCGCAGAAGTAATAAAGGAACTTCACAGCCAGGTGAAGGAGCGATTGCAGAATTCAAGCCAGGAATACAAGCGTAGGGCCAATCAGAATAAAATACAACTTCAGTTTGAAGTTGGTGACCTATTTCTGGCACATTTGAGAAAGGAAAGGTTCCTGAGAGGAACATATAATAAGTTGAAGATGAAGAAAATCGGGCCATGTAGGGTCTTGAAGAAATTTGGGACGAATGCTTATGAGATTGAATTACCCGATGTGATCGAAATTTCTCCAATATTCAATATCTCGTATTTGTACCCATATAAAACTAGGGAACCAGAGACTGGAAATGAGTAACCAATGATCCAGTGGCGAAAGCAGATGGTAGTTGCAGAGAAGCTGCAGATGGAGCACATACTAGAAAAATGAATTGGTAAGAAGACCAGGAGGAAAGAATACTTTGAGTATCTGGTCAAATGGAAGAACCATCTAGTTGAAGATGCCAGCTGGGAGACTAAAGCAGAGATACATAAGCATGGACAGACCGTTCGAGAGCTCATGGACAGGAGCCCATGAAAATTTTCAAGCGAGGGAGTATGATGCAGGAGCATCATCGACATCAAGACAGCTAGCGCGGAAGCGAAGGAAAACTGGACGAACGCCAACGCAAATTTTGAAAATACCTTGAAGTTGTTGCGCGATCTTAAATGAGCCATTAAGAAGAGGCGCACTTGTATAATGTAAATGGACCTTGAGCGATTTCTCTCATCCTTAGTAGGTAGGAGGCATTTAAAATAGTTAATGTAGGTAGATAGAATTTAATTCTAGATTAGACTGTTTGAGATCGCAAGAGGGAAACTGGATATAGACACCCTCATTGTGTATTGTAACATTATGGAAGATTATTGAAGAAATATTGGAGCAAGAGCATGCAGAGAGCTGTGTAAGAACACCCATGTCCAGATATTTCGATTAATAGAAGAGGTTGATTTAGATTCATGGTTTGTGTTGTTCTCTGTGTATTGATGCTGAATGATATGCTCATGAATGTTTGCTTTCCTGTTATACATTTGCTTTATGTGTTGTGTATAAGATTTCATGGTTGATTTGAAGTCTGAAAGGGAAAGGGAATGAGTTTCAATTGTTTCTCTATCTGAGCCAAGGATTCCTGCAAGGAGTGCAGTTGAAGTGTCCGCAAGGAGTGCATTGACAAAGGGTTCAGACAGAGATAAATTTTATTCTCATTCATTCTGAAGTGCAAACAGGCATAGGAGCGTGCAAGGAGTGCGCAGGCCAAGTGAAGTTTCAGGGTTGCGAACCTGAGAAGAGTATTTGAAAGACTGTTGTTGCAGGAGCACGCAGGGTCGAAGGTTTTCATCACCGAGGAGTGTCTGAAGGTTGCCACAAGGAGTCTTTTCTAAGACTCAGAGTTGCAATAAATCTCAAGAAGGATAGGCCTTAGAATCTACTGAATAACAGTGCAGGGAAGCTATGACTAGAAGTTCGTAAGAAGCGTCGCAAGTTTGCACGCAAGTGGACGAGTTCCGTGCAGGAACACTTAGTCACTTCGCAGATTTCACCAAGTAAGGAACGGATGATTGGTATTCCCCAAGGAGGATTCGCGAGATTCCGTGAGCCGTCAGATCTTAGGAAGAAGTAGGGAGATTACAGAGAGAGCGTCGAAGGGTTCAAAGCTCAGGAGGGGTATAAATGTAGATCCCAGACACACGGGCCGTCGGATTTACACGTGTATTCACATATCAGAGTTTCGTGGGTTTAACTCCATAAACTTGGCAACGGGAATCGCGATATCGCGATACGCAATATCCTGATGGCTAATAGAATAGTGTGGGGCCACAAGGGTTGGCGTTGTGGACAAGTGGCATACCTTATCGGGGTTTCGCAGCGAGAAGTCCCAAAGCATTCACATTAGGATTCACGATCCCGCGAAGTCTGAAATCCCGACAGAGGTGACGGGACGTTGAATAGTCAACTCGCGCGTGCATTGGAGTTTCAACGTATCGGGAGTCGGGGTTCAGTAAACCAAGTTGCTCGACACCGCGAGTGCCGAATTCGCGATAGGAAAAGTTCTGACAGAGAAAAGAAGGGGTCAGTGTTGATTGGTTCTCGGGTTTCGGGGATTTGAGAGATCTATGATTGACCATTGGATTCGCGAAGTCGCGAGTGCCGATCTCCCGAGTATAAAGGGGAGATCTCGTGGAGATTTCTGTGGGTGCAAGATTCCCGATAGGGAATTAGAAGAGCCTTAGAGTTCTTCGGGCCGAGTAAGAGAAGAAAGATCCTGTGAGTCGACGTGGACCTTTTGACCCGTGGGTGTGTTGGGAGGGTGACGATGTCAATAACCAATCTACAATACACGATCTTCATATTAGATACATATTGGACTGATCACGATACCCTTTGTTTAGTACTTGAACTTTGACAGACATGTAAATAATATTACACATTAGCATATTTCCGTATGCTTCCTACATATTTACAAGTTTCTTTTTCCCGATTGTCTATTGTGTAAAGCATATGTCCATATTCACATGTTTTTGGTTTCTTTTTGTACTATATCAACAAATTGTGTCTCGCATGTCAACAGGTTGGTATACTCTACGAGTTATTGTCTAAAAAAAAAGAGTTTCTATTGCATTTTACTAGAATTTATTTGCATAGATAACTACTTTATTTACTGCAGAATGTATTCAAACAACTACCGGCATTATAAAAAACACACAAACAAACAAAAAACATGGCACAAGAAATGGAAAGGTACTTATTTCTAACTTTACTTATATTTTGTTGCTTTACATCTTCTTTATTCTTTGTTGACAATATATGTTGCACATTGTTTTTGCATAGTAGTTTCTTTTGTTCTACATTTCATTTTATCCATTGCTAACAAAAAATATAATTATCATGTACAGGTTAGTTGAAGAAGAAACCAACATAAGTGAAAGAGAAGAAGAAACTCAACAAAGCCAACAACGTTTTAGAAAGTATGTTCACAACAATAGTAAAGGAAATGTCTTCTTTAAAGAAAATGATATACATATATATGTCACTACTATACGAATGTGAATGCATGGAATTCAAATATTATCTATGCTAACTATAGTAGATAATTAATTTTCAGTGTAAAATGAAAAGGAAAATGTAAATATTGAACTACTTAACGTAGCTTCTACTTAATCTCTTCATCCATATGACAAGACTAGAGAATGAATTGTGATTTCCTTGTTTACATTGCTACAAATAATTTCTTGTACCCTAAATCAATTGCAGTTATATCCTTAACCTGATTCTTGGAATTTTCATTCTTGACTTTATTTATAATTCAGTTATATCAATTAGATAACCAAGGAATATTGAAAATTGAAATTGCTACAATTGTTTATATCTTGCTACCAATTCAATTATTATTGACTTAATTTATTATAAGGAATGTTGTCACAACCATTCTACAAATAAGTAGTGAAAAAGAGAAAAAAATAAATGATTGCATTGATTGTGAATCAACAATGTCTTCGGAATGAAAACAAAATTTGCATGTTTCAAACTGAACCTCCAATGACAATGCTTCCATGGATACATAACATTGAGAATTCTTTTCTTATGACTAAGAGAATTCAACAACTAATATATACACTAGTTTTAGCATGTTTTCATGTTCATAACTTTTTCAATTGTATTGTTCTTTTGAGCCACTTGAACATCTTTTGAAAAAGGGAACTAGGAATTTATATAGATCAAAATCACTCTACACAACATTGGCAATAACTGCATATTTGGATCAAGTGCAAATGCAACAACTTTCAGATTTGACAATTTGGAAGTTTGTTGAAGTCCTTATTGGGCCATTCCTTGCTATCGATCTTGAATAACATTTATCTTAGTCACTTTATGCTAGTACATATATATTTAAAATACTAATTTAAAATTTATCTCGATAGGCATTGAAAACAGATCCCTGTCTAAATCTTTCCATAAATAGAAAATATTTATCAAACCTTTTGACATTTAGAAAATATGGATATATACAATATTTAGCCACACTTATCACGTAATAAGTATCACTGTCCCAAAGATATGATCATGTTCTTGTATTATGTTTTCTATAGTATATGTCTATTATACTATGTTTGTTGATGTTTTCTATTATTCTCTATTCATCAATACTTCTATGTACAATGTCAACTTGCCCACTATAACTTATATTATATGTCTATTATACTATGTTCATTGATGTTTGTTATTATACTCTATTCATCAATTCTTCTATGTACTATGTCAACTTGACCACTATAACTTTCCTGATGAAAAGAAGCAAAAATGCAAAGCAATTTGTGTTGTTCTTTCTCTTCTATTGAATTCCCTTCAAAAGCATCAATCAATCAACTCAGTTCTTCCTTTCTTTCTCATGCTCTTTATGTGACAAGAATTCAAAGATAAACTTAAAAATCCTCTTTTCTTCCATCTTATTTATCTTGTGCTATCTAGTAATAACCCCCATCATAATGAGGGGAAGCAACACTAGCTTAAAGTATCAAAAGAATAATCATTTGATCAATTTTCCCTTAATAAAATTTAGTTTAATGATTAAATAGATTTTATATTAATAAATTATCCTCTAATCTTCCTTTGCTTTCATATTTTTACAATAATATCTTCTTATTAAATTCCATTATTCTCATTTTGATGTAACATATCCCTTCCCATTGTAAAAACAATCTTTTTAATCTTGCAAAATACTATTAATTTTCTTGTCTTAAAAAGTTGATTAGCCTTGCCTTTGCAATTACAATTAATAACCACAACCTACATTAGATATAATGATATTGGACACAAGAATGTAAATGTGGGATCATTGATTTCTCTATATAATCACTTTGGTGAACATCTATACTATTCAATTGGTAATATAAACTAGCTCCCTACAATAGTTTCAATATTTTATATTTTTCCATGATGAACTTGCATTATGTATATGCATCTATGTATATATTTCTAATATCATGTGTATTGTTCCTATGTATATATCTAATAGCATTATGTGTATTATAACAAAGAATAATGTCTATGCCCTTTTCCTATGAAAACTCCTTAGTTCCTTTTATATCCTTGGGAAATCCCGTATCCAATTCACCATAACTGTTTGTTTGATGTTATGAAAATATCAAATTTCACCATAATTGTTTGTTTGATGTTCTGAAAATATCAAATATAGAAATATTTTCAATAAACATTTCTTATTATCATAGTCTTTAGCAATGCATCATTACTTTTCATTTTCAAACTTGCCTAGCATATCACAAAGCAATTTTATCATGCATCTGCAATCAACATTCCTATACTGTATAATATACTATATGCTCATACGTATTGCATAGTTTATCTACATATCTCCATACCAAAAAAATAATGTAAATTTGCAAGGTGTATATTGATATGAAAAATAATAAAAATATATATTATCTATACTTTCTTTTTGCATGCTAAATGTTCAAATGTTTAAACTAGGAGAAGTTGGACAAGTGAAGGGCATCGCAAACAATACAAGAACAACAAATTCATAGGTAAATACATATAGATTATTTGTCCATTATTTTAAGAAAATAAATGATTTTCCTAGTATTTCTATGATGTAGTTCTAATGTAAATGTCATATCCAATTATCATTTTCAGCTCACAAGAAAAAACAGAAAGCACAACCAAAGAAACCAACATAGCACAACAACAACTTAAAAAGTATGTATATAAAAAATGTAGTTGATACAATGCATTTAGATTGTGTAGTTATGAAACAAAGGTATATAAACTATAACTTGCATTGCTTATTTTATGCATTCCTTGTATGTAGGCCTAGATATATTGCTTCTACTATAGTATCCAATGAAGACTTGAACAGTCGTAGAACTGGACAATTTTTTGTTGGAGACATAATGGTCGTATATAATACATATCTGGACAAAACAAATAAGTCACGTAGAATTTTGTGTGCTGACATGACAGATGAAAAAGGCATGATGACAGTTACATTGATTGTTCCTACACATCTTATTCGAAAACATGAACAAAAGATCCTACCTGGCAATGGACTATACATTACACATTTTAAAATTTTGCCAAAAACTAACTATGATCGTGGTGACTGTGATCATATTATATCACTAGATGAATTCAGTGTTGTAGGAACAATTGTTGTTTTTTGCAAAGAGTACAACTTCATACCAGACACAACAATGAAACAATTTATAGAAAGTATATCTCCTTACCCAATTGGCGTAATTGGAGTTGTTGTAACAGTTACAAAAAAAGTGGGGATGCAGTACATTTTACATATAAAAGATGGCAACTCAGAAAATGACAAAGAAATGGTACAACTTCCATATTTAGTTATTTTACTTTTAAATTTATATATCCTCAATAATATTACATAATTACAATGATGTTTCATGTTTCATCTTCAATTGTTTGAAACATATGCATATTTTTTTACATCAATGGAACAACAACTACAAAACAAAGAGAATTTCCTGTGTTGTTGTTCAAGAACATTACAAAGAGAAAATATGTAAAAGAAAAGATATTCCACACAACACAATCAACATTTATAATAGTTCTCATAACATATGCAACACAATCTTTGAAGAATATAACAAGCTCAACAAATGTTGTAAGTATATAGATGTATACATGCATTTAAAAACTTCATACATATCATTATTAAAAAAACATATGTATTTTGTTGTTCTATTTTTAACTACAATATTGCATAAATAGGTTGAAGGTACACTGAAAATAGCGAATGCGTATTCAACTCCTTTTGAACCTGTATGTGCCATTTGCAATTTCCCAGCCAGTGCTTCTGCATCAATAGAAGATACAACAATTGATTGCATGAAATGCAACAAAAAATGTCCTTTTCTTTATAGACATTGCATAAACACTATTATTAGAAGCATTACCAATAGTGTTGTGCAATGCATCATTATAGAACCTATATTGCAAACACTTCTTCCTGATATGATACAAATTCCATATGAAATATATCTTCAGAAAAAACTAGACATTGTTTATATGCTACGTGACCTCCAAGTTCACAACAAATTTACACTAAATGAAGACAATATAGTATTGCAAATAGGATGAATAAAGAGGTAAATAACATAAATTTTCTTACACTAAAAAAAACTTAATTTATTGGTTTTATCTATTGATCAATAAGATGAAAAATTATTCTATTTTGACTTATTTCTCTTTCTTTTTTTCAGGTTCTCTTATACTCCCATATAAAGAAAAAATCTGCAACAAAAAATCCAACAACCTCAACCAAGTCCAGGGGATCGATGAAGTTTTATATTTATTTTTTCATTGCTTCTCATGATTTACAATCATCTTTGGAGACTAGCAATATAGTTCACAATATTCCTTTGCAACATTTTCGAATTTTGGGAAATGTTTTTGGCCACTTGAAAGTAATAGTGATGACAAATATGTAAATCTCACATTGTATATGCTAATAGGAAGACTGCACTTAAGATTTTAATATTATTATTTTTTAATGTACTTTAAATGCGCTTGCTTCTTAGCACGAAACTAATCAATCGTGTTGTATTTTGGACGTCTCAGATCTTAGTCTTATTTTGAACCATGTTATTTCCAATCGCATACGGTCTTAGTCTTATGATCCTTTTATTTTCCACTTGATGATATTCAATAGTTTAGGTGCTTTACTCGCTACTGTAAAATGATTATTAGTGAATTGAAATTGCAACTATCATGGAACTAATCAGTTCCAGATTTAATGTTTCATTTATTTTATTGCCAAATATTTCTTATTACTTTTACTGCAATTGATTTTAGCTAACATAGTTGTATGCACACTTATTCCTTATGTCATTTTGGTAAATTCTAAACATTTTTTGAATACAATAATATCTTAAACATCTTATTTTGACATGTATGTTTTTTAGGTTTTTTTATACTTTTCCCTAATGTAATATTTATAACTAGTATTGCATTTTTTTTCTACTTCAACCTTTGTTTAAATCCACTTTTATACCTGTAATTGTTTTAGATTGTTCATATATTATAAATAACAAATTTTATATACCTATAATGCTATTGGATCATTTTTTTTTAGTTTTATTGTAGAAATGATGGTAGATGCTCATGTGAACATATATTTTCTCTCTCATGCAATGTATACTTAAGACAACATAGAGTATTAAAGACATTTTAATACAAGGACTAGTTCCTTGTTTCAATTGGGTTGTACATATCTCAAGACATATCCGATTTAAATACATTTATTTATTTTAAAGAATAGCATAAAAGTGTAAATCCCCTTTCTTTTCAATTGTACAGATCTCAAGCCAAAAGGAATGCATGTTATGTGTTGAAGTCATTTAATTAAATTGTATCGCTTAATTACTAAGAATGTTGCATAGTTGTTTAGTTCATTATTGGCAGGGACTACGCTGCCATGCAACTTTTGTTTGTTATTATGTTCTTATGTGTCTGGGCACATGAAGTCAACTTGGTTCAAAACCCAATATCATTAAATAAATCACAATATCTTACATTCATCATCTTTTATGAGTGACAACAATTTACCTTCACATGCATGTTCATATAGAGAATTAGAACATTTGTCCATTGTTCCATAAAAATCTTCATAAATAAATATGAAAATAAAAAATTTGGTGTGCGCTTGAGAATGGTGTAGAGAGTGAAATATAAAAATACAAAAAAGGAACCGTAGAAGTGAAATAACCACCTTTCACAAAATTTCAAAGATCTATTGTTTTAAAATAAATTTGAAGCATATTTTAAGAAATCTATAAGGGAGTATACATGATGTGTTTGAAATATCTTAAATGTGTTTGGTGATAATTGCAGCGAGGGGAGATATGGAGTGTTTCACTTCAGGCCTGCAAACATAATTCATGAACATAGACAAAAATAGAGAAATATGAAATATCACACACAACAGAGAGTAACATAAATGACAACAATGATATATTTATTCCTTAGCTAAATGGAGAAAGGAATACAGGTATCAAGAAGCTCCTCATGGGATCATTCATTTGAACAGGATATTCTCAAGAATTTCCAAGCATATGGAAAGCCAAATTCTTGAGAAAACTCTTCCCCAAAAAATGTAACTGCAAGGTGTGTTGTCACAACCCAAAAATATCCACCTTGACTACAATTTCCTGATACATTTCCCAACAAGTCAAACATCACCTTCTTGCAGTCCAAGAGAATCCAAAAACCGCCACAAATTCTGTAACACCATTGGTTGCATGAACATGTCTGCACAATTTGCTTCAGTATGGACCACTCCACCTCCAATGAATCAAGATAACCACAAACTAAATCATTTCAACCACTATAGGTGATACACATGCTTCTCATATATCGAAACACCCATTTCCATGCTCTTTACTTGATTTTTCCATGTGTCCACTCACAACACCAACTCCATGTGAAATACTCAAGAACATTCCATTGCAACCATCAACCTTCCTACTTCATCTATACACGGCACATGTAATCCTTTTCTTCCTTACTATCATGACATAAACTTGAAGAAAGCTTACAATCGAAATAAAAAGAGTCATTTACCGGTTTCACAAATTTTATACTAAACCTCATCAATGACAACCACAACTTACCATTTTTCCATCTATGTGTACTTCTATGCCCGAGATTTATTTTGTTTCTCCTGGATCCTTCATCTAAAACATCTTGACCAAATGAGCCTTTAACCTACTCACCTCAACCATTTTTTGCTTGCAAAAACCATATCATCAACATAACACCAAGATAATGAATATGCCATAAACACAATGATCATACTCACTCCTTAAGAACTTTGGATGACCATGAAGGAATCACACATCTTGTACCATTGCAGGGTTACCTAGGGCATACAATGATTCCTAGAGTTTGCAAAAAAATATCCTTCCAAAGTAAAAAAGCAGAGTCCTTGATACACCCTTAGTCCAATCTGGGTTTGGATGAGACTTGTTTTAAAAACGCGACCCATCCCTTTCAATTTTTGTCTTTTGAACCAATTTTGTCCCTTTCTCTCTATTCCTTCTGGAAAACCATTCTGCGTGTTAGGAATTTATCAAGGAGTGTTGTTCCTTCTAGCGTGTATCAGACCATGGAAGGAGGTTCCATATTTGTTTCTCATCCTATCCAGTGGATATCTTGGGTGATAACAAACTATGCAGAACATAAATAAAATGGTAGAAATGGAAGATGAACAACAATGTAACCAAAACAACACCACAATAATACCAAAATGATACTAGAATAACACTAGAAATAACACTTGGATTACTAAGAGCAATGTTCACTTGACTCTTCGAGGGGGAAACCTCCAGTCGAGCAGAGCTCTATTACAATAATATCTAAGACAAAATTTCTCATACCCTCGACTCCTATTTATACTAAATATGTCTATCAAAAGAACCATCTAGAGGACGATCCTTCTAGAAGCTTTGATTAGGTATTCTTACATTCGACTTATTCTTCCTTATTGCTAGGCATTATTAATATTGACCTTTATTACATCAGAATATATTATTCTACCTACGTGTGGGGTTAGGTCCCTAGCATGTCCTCCCCCTTAAAAACAACCTTGTCCTCAAGGCTTGAGATCTGGAAATTGTTGCACAATGGTAGTGGGTTCCCAAGAGGGATCTTCTAGATTTGTATCCTTCCACTGGACTAACACTTCCTTGATGGTTCGTTGACACAGACGATGGTCACGCTTGTCCAAAACTGCTCGTGGTTGCAACCAAATGGAGCCTTCTTCGTCCAACTCGGGAAGGTTGGTTTAAGTTTGGCACTTAGTTCCAATCACCTTCTTTAAGAAGGAAACATGAAAAACATGATGTATCTTAGAATGACTGGGAAAATCTAACTAATAGGACACCTATCCCACACGCTTGAGAACGGTATAAGGACCATAAAATTTGGGTGCCAGTTTTTTACAATGGTCATCCTTGAGGGAATTTTTCTTGTAAGGTTGCAGTCAAAGAAACACATGATCCCCTTTTCAAATTGACGTTCAGATCGACCTTGATCTTCTTGTTGCTTCATGCGATTCTGGGCCATGACCAAATTCTCTTTGAGGGTACGGAGAATAGTCTCTCGAACTATAAGCGTTTGGTCAACCGCCTGGACCTTCGAGACACCTAGAAAATATGAGAGAACTGAAGTTGGATTTTGTCCATATACCTCTTTCATATGGATCTAATGGTATCCATTGAGCCCACTGATTTTGTACCACCATTCAACTATTGGTAACAATTGAGCCCATTTATTTTGATTTTTTGAGGAAAAACACCTCAAATATGTTTCCAAACACTTGTTGACAACTTTAGTTTGACCATTAGTTTGGGGATGATAAGGTGTTTTGAGATGAAATTGGGTGCCTTGTATATTGAACAGTTCTTGCCAAAAATTGTTGGTGAAAGTTGGGTCACGATCAGAAACAATAGAATGTGGCATGCCATGAAGCTTGAAGACCTGATCGATGAAATGTTGAGCCACAATGGATGTTGTAAATGGGTTTTGAAGAGCATAGAAATGAACATACTTGGAAAGGCGATCAACTTCCACCATGATTACTAATTTATTGCATGATTTAGTTAAGCCTACAATAAACTCCATAGAGATATCCCGCCAAATAACAGGTGGAATCAGAAGCGGTTGTAGTGTGCTCATAGATTTTATTGTTTCGCCCTTGTTGCATTGACATGCATCACATTCAGACACAAAATTATGAGCGTCCCGTTTCATACCATCCCAGAGAAAAGAATGTTTGACCCTGTCAAAGGTTTTGGTAAACCCAGAGTGCCCAGCTGTGGGTGTAGCATGAAGCTCAGAATGTACCGTGGATTTAAGTTTTGACTGTTTACCTAAATACAAATGACCTTTGTATCGAAGCTTATCATGGAGCCAAGAGTACCCTGGGGAAACTAGAGAATTGGACTGAAATTGTTGTATTAGATGAAAAATTTTGGGATCGTGTAGCCATTCCTGGCAAACAGCTTGGAGCCAATATGGTACAATGAAGGAGAGAGAAAAAAGGGACCCTTCATATTCATATTTTCAGGAAAGTGCATCCACAACCACATTGTCTTTGTATATCTTGTAAATGATCTCATAATCATATCCAAAGAGCTTAGTCACCCATTTTTGTTGCTCTGGGGAGGAAATGCATTGTTCCATAAAATAATTGAGGCTTTGATAATCTGTCTTAATTTGGAAGCATTTCCCCAATAGATAAGGGTGCCAAAGATCAAAGACATGCAGAATAGACAACATTTCCTTTTCATATATTGATTTGCCCAAATTTCGTTCATATAGTTGTTTGCTGGTAAAGGCCAAAGGCCAGCCCTCTTGCATAAGGACAACACCAATTCCTTTCCCTGAAGCATCACATTCCAGGAAAAAGGTGTTTGTGAAATCAGGAAGGGCTAGGACTAGAGTGGTGCGCATGGCCATCTTCAATTTTTGAAAATCCTGAGCAGCTGCTGGAGTCCAAGTGAAAGAGTTATTTTTAAGGAGTGCAGTGAGAGGTGCCACACTATTTCCATAATTCTTAACAAACTTGCCATAATAACCTGTTAAGCCCATAAATCCATGCAATTTTTTGAGAGTCTTTTGGTGAGGCCAGTCTTGCATAGCTTCAATATTTTTAGGATCCACCCTGACGCCATCCTTGCCAACAAGATGAACCAAGTACTCGACTTCTGAGGTGCCAAAAGAACATTTAGATTGTTTCAGGAAAATTTGGTGCTGAGAGAGTAGATGGAGAACTCGATCCACATGAGCAAGATGGTTTGTCTAGGTTTTTCTATAGATGAGGATATCATCAAAGAAAACTAAGACAAAATGATAGGGAAAAGGATGGAAGACATGATTCATGAGGCTTTGGAAAGTGGAGGGAGCATTACACAAGCCAAAAGGCATGACCAAAAAATCATAGTGGCCCTCATGAGTTATAAAGGTAGTCTTAGGAATGTCTTCCTCTTTCATATAGATCTAGTGGTAGTGAGAACGAAGATTGAGTTTAGTAAAGAATTGGGCGCCACTCAATTCATCCAAGAGGTCATCAATGATAGGAATGGGAAATTTGTCTTTAATGGTGAGTTTGTTGAGGGCGCGAAAGTCATGACACATGCACAAATAAAATTATTTCTTAAGGACCATGACCACAGGAGAAGAGTAGGGGATCGTACTAGGGAGGATAACACCTGCGTTAAGTAGTTCGTCAACCATTTTCTCAATTTATTTTTTTTGGGAAAAGGGGTGACGATAGGGACGAATATTGGGAGGAAGGCTTCCTGGGACAAGGGGAATGGAATGATCATGAACACCATGGGAAGGAGGGAGTCCCTATGGATTGGAAAAAACCACTTGATGTTTAGAGAGGCTGGATTGGAGGTCCTGCGACACATAGGGTGTCTTAGTTGCTTGTATGGCATAAAGTTGGGCAATAACGTCAGAATGACCTTTTTTGAGCAGGTTTTCCATGCGATGGGAACTAATGATATTAGGGGAACTGACGGTGATGCCTTGGAACTTATATTGTTGGCCCTCTTGGTCGAATTGCATGGTTAATTCCTTAAAATCCATGAGAATGGGACCCAAATTCCTTAGCCAATTTGCACCCAACACAATGTTAGAACCTCCCATGTTGATAGAAAACATATGAGATTTCGGTTGGTAGTCACCAATTTGGAGACACACATTTTCACAACGCCCTCCACATTTCATGGACCCGCCATTGGAAATCATGATTTGGAAATTATTGACTACACGGATATAGCAATTAGTTTCTTGGGAAATGCAACGATGAATAAAATTATGGGTGCTTCCACTATCAACAAGAATGATGACCTTCTTATGCTTGATGTAGCCAATTAGCTTGAGGGTTTGGGGAGAAGAGAAGCCAGTGAGAGAATTTAGGGAAATGATCGGTTCTACTTCGAGAGGGTCTGAGGGAGGGGTTATGTCAATGGGTTTAGGTGACACAGACACAAGGGGATCTTCAACATCCTCTTCTGAAACATCCTCCAAGATGAACCTAAAAATATTTTGTCCCTTACACTTTTGTCCCGAAAAATATTTGTCATCACAATTATAACAAAGGCCTTTGAGGTTGCATTCAACCATTTCGACCCTGGTCAATTTTTGGATATTTAGTGGAGTATAAGGAGGAGTGGGATTTACTGGTTTAGTGCGAGGAATAAAGGAGGGTTTTTGGTTTTGAGAAGAGACAACCTATTGTTCTTCCTTATCTCTTTTAGTAGACGACACCCAACTCTGAGGCCGAGCCATGAGGACATGGGAAAAAATCTCATCCTTGAGGCCACTGATAAAAAATTCTTGGAAAAAAGAATGAGACATGCCCTCTGTACGAAAAGCCAGTCACTCAAAAGAAGATATAAAGTCTTCCACTATGCCATATTGTTTCAACTTTGTCAAACGACCGAAATGGTTGGTGTCGGTGTCAAAGCATTCATAAATCTCTCCCACAAAGTGTGTCCAAGAAACATACCCTTGACGAGCATTTTTTCTCCATTTCCACCATTGCCAACGTTCTTGATCTAGATGGAGAACACCATACCGAAGTTTGGACAACTCATCTGTAATGCTGTACAAAGAGAAATAATGTTCCATTTGAGTTACCCAACCAATAAGATCTGAGCCATCAAATTTGGTCACATCTACATGCAGAAGGTGTAGGTTACGCTAAAAGTGATGGGGCTGAAAATCATGGGAATGCAAGGAAGTTTCAGCATCGGTATGCAAAGGTGGGTCAGATAAAGGGGGATCTGCAGGGATATGTAGCTTGGTGTCGGTCATCGAAGTGAAAGATTCAATATGGGTAGTAATTTATTGTTTGAGGTCTTCTTTGAGTTCCTCAATTGAGGCAACGTTGGAGGAATGCATGTTTTTATTGATGGTGGCAATATTGGCACTGAGCTGTCTCACTTCTTTTTGGGTCTCTGTGAAATTAGATTGCAAGGTATTGAAGAAAGATTCCAGGTCTTGGATATGGGTATGGGCCATGATGACGAGGGAACCGAAAAGGGGTAGGTGGGGTCAAAATATTTTCTGAAAATGATAGCTATGAATGTGATAAGGGCGAAGAGATAAATCCAATGGAATAGGTCTCAAATAATGGTGCAACAAAATCCAGACTCGTTTTTTTTTTTTCTTACACCTGTGGAGTTAAACTCCGGTACAAAGAATATTGTAGTGATGAAATGCCCAAATGCTTAATCATGAAGAAATGTGTATTGATTTGGTAACTCGAATGCAGGAGACAATTGCATGGAAATAGATCTTGTCTATTTTGTTTTTTGTTTCCATCCCCAAAGGTTAGGTATTCAAGGGTTCTATAGACAAGGGTTTTCCATGTGCTATAGCTATTTGATATACGTGCGGGGTCCAATAGTATTACTTGGCCCAATATCTCAGGGAACCAACTAAGGAGGCTAGACTATGCCCTTAGCCATACTAACCCGACTACCCAGGTACTAGAGAGTATCTTCCCGAGTGGTGTTCTCGGTGGCACTAAAGCAGTCAAGTGGCTGATCGATTTATCTAAAGAGGGCTTCAAGAAATATAGGTCAATCCGTATACATGTGTTGTTTGATGTGCTACCACTTGAAGGGGTACCAACAGGGGTTACAAGGGTGGTCAACAGAAGTGCGCTTAAGCACCACTTGTATTTCCTATGTGTATGAATCCCTAACTGCGGGTTTATGCACGTAACGACAAATCTCTGTAGCTTAAATATGCCAGAATATGTCTCTACCCTGAAAAAAATTAACCCACAATTTTCTGCCGAGGAAAGTTCTCTGATACCTCTTGTAATATTCCATATATAAAAAGTATGCATAACATAAATAAAATGCTAGAAATGGTAGGTGAACAACAATATAACCATAACAACACCACAATAATATTGAAATGATACTAGAATAACACCAGAAAGAGCACTTTGATTACTGAGAGCAATGTTCACTTGCCTCTTCGAGAGGGAAACCTCTAGTCAAGAAGAGCTCTATCACAATAATATCCAAGACAAAAGTTCTCATACCCTCGACTCCTATTTATACTAAATATGTCTATCAAAAGAACCATCTAGAGGAAGATCCTTCTAGAAGCATAAGCTTCTATTAGGTCTTCTTGCATTCAACTTATTCTTCCTTATTTCTAGGCCTTATTAATATTGACCTTTATTACATCAGAATATATTACTCTACCTATGTGAGGGGTTAGGTCCCTAACAGTTTGAGTCTTTAGCAAGAAAGAGTAAAAATTTTACACATAGTTAGTAGACATAAGTTTCAAAGTGAGGGTAAATGATGAAAATTGAAATAACTTGTATGATCGTTTAATATATTAACTCAAATGTGCAATGGATTTACAAATGACATGGTTTCATCATTTAGAGTAATCATGTGATTTCACATGAAATTTATCATTTTTGATGATGACACATACAAGTTGGTTATATTGGGCGACAAAAGGATAGGTTGAATTTAGTGGATGACAAGGAGCATCATGATTTTTGGTAGAGAAAATGGGAGTAATGGGATATCAATTCAAACCTACGAATTCATATTATCATAATGATTTCATGTTTATAACGGAAATGATTACATAAAATGAAATGAATGGTAAGATACAACTTTAGGGAATCATGAGGAGGGTTAATAAGATTAGAGTGTTTTGATGTAAGTACTTAAGGAAATTATGAATTTGCATGGAAGTTGTATTTTGAAAATCAACATTAGTTTCAATCAAGTAAATAAATATTAGAGAACTATTACCTTTCATACCTATTACCATGTTTCTTTGAAAATATGGTCCTGAAAATGATGTTGTAATCTGGTTGGCTGTTGAACATTCTGCACACTTGTTGTATAAATTGTTGAAATTGTCTTCAATTTCCTGAAAAATTTTGTTACTACAGGAAAGCACTGTAATATTTTTGCTAAAATACATGTATTCCTTTTATTATGGGAATTGACAGTGTTCCTAGGTTGCAATGAAAATGATATGAACTGTGGAACCATAAGAAATTTATGTTGCTCTACCTCGCTTGAAATTTTGAAAAATGTCGCTGCTCTCCCCCTCACACCGATATATTTTTATGTCCTCATGCAAATGAAGTAGGGAAGCTAATATGTGCATGGATACTCTTTAACTATTCTTTAGGGATGAGTTCACTTCTTATTCTCTTGATGTGGCTTCTGTGATAAATTTGAATTGTGTTGAGGATGACTACTTGGAGAAAATTAAAACAATCTTTAACATGTTGCTAGAAAAACTAAAGCTTAACAAAACCATTAATCACTTCAAAAGTGACTAATTTATTCCAACTCACCTTTGATAATTCTGCAGGAAATAAGTACAAAAGTGAACGCTGCCAACTAGTCTCCTAGTTTTCAGGAAGAGATCACGTTCAGATGCACCAAGAATCGTAGTTTTCACATTTTGAACATTATTTGTCTTTTACTATTTTTATCTTTATATATTTTTTTGCACTGTCCTACTTTACTTGAAAAAGAAAAACCTCTTTCAAGTGTAGGAATACTTCCAATGCATCCATTCACATAGAAATATATCTAGTGTACTCATATAAAAATCTAAAAAAAAAACCTTAATGGGTACCGTGAAATGAGAGGCCAGCTATTTTTGTAGAGATGGTGCCAAGAATTTTTGAAATATGGAGTGAATTTGCAGGCTGGTGACTGGCTGAAACCAAAATTCTATATGATCCTTGTTTCCTTGATTTCTCATAGTTTTCATGTCATGAAGTTCTTCAGAGTATTGATCTTCATATTTCTAAGTACACAAGGGTCATGAAGTTCTTCAGAGTATTGATCTTCATATTCCTAAGTACACAAGGGATCCAATGACAAGCATCCAAGAAACTGTTCAATTTATGTCTCTAGTATATGTTCCTCATCCGAAGTTATATGTGACTCATTGATCTTGTCTTCTTGTTGATAAGGATTAGAATAAACTTGTAAGTACTTCGCTTGTGGGGTCTATTCATGGATCATTTTTCTTCAACTGCTTCATGAGATGCATAAACTCCCCTAGTGATGACTCTGAACTTTGGGCAAGGATTTGAGAAAATCCTTGTAGCAACACATCCTCCCTTGCTCAACAAATTCCTAAGAATTCTTAAGTTCTTCTAGTTACTCTAGAGGTCATGCTCATGAATGGATTAGTGTATGTTTTTTTTTTTTTACAAAAACAAATACTTATCTATTTAAAAGAAATAAATGAAATCACACACCACACCACAAAAACTTAAATCAAAATCTAATCATGTAATTGAATTCCCTCACACTACTAAGAACATATTATCACTAGGTTGTTTGTTGACATGAGTTAGCATGAATAAAAAAACTCACATAAAATAAAACACACTTACAGTGCCAACATGAAGAGAACATGTGAATTCCCACTAAAGCGAGTGTGAGGTTTTAACCTTTCATCTTACATATTCTCCTCCTCCAACTCGTAAATGTTGGAAAAACAAACAAAATGCAAAGAAGAATTTGATAGTAGAAAATGAAAATCAACCAAACAACATAAATCTTACAATTTCAAGAGTAATTCCTTTAGTGCCTCCCCGATAATGACAACAAAATTTTAGGTTGATATAGTGGTCTATATTCCTTAGCATTTAATTATCAATCTGGGTAGGTAAAATTATGAGACACAAGCACAATATGTGCAGAACTAATCTTGAGATTTCCTAAGAATATCCTACTAAAATCAAAACAATAAAATGTCAAACTCACAAATAGAAATTGGTTCTTTTGGTCATGATCACTCAGACTTGACCATCTATGGTAGGGAATCAGATCACAAGTAAATCATTCACTGTCAAAGTGTGTCTACTTGCAAATGCACTATGTTTTAGTCAATTGAGTTTCAAGGCCAAAAAGGGTTAATTTGAAATGTGAGTTAAGAGGATGAATGAAAGGTAAATTGCAATAAGGAAGTGCACTGATAAGAAAGGCATAAAGAAATTATAGACATAGTCAACTATGAGTATATTAGTGTGAATATTGTTTGTATGGCATAGAAGATGAAAGATCAATCAATCACATTGTTTTTTTTGACATCTATATCTAGAACAATTGTTAATTACATAGTCAAAGTAACATTTCCTACAAACTATTTAAAATGAAATATTAATCTACACGAAATTAAAACAACAAAAATGCATTTACAAGAAATGACTGCAATCAAAAGAAAGAGCAATTCTAAAGAAAACTACTAAAGGAAATATACAACACATACCAGGGGGCCCTCCTGGCATATGTTGTTAAGGAAAAATCAATCTGTTTAAGAAATTTGACACATCACATTAACTCAAAACTCCATTGCATTCAGTAAATTTCTTTTGAATCAACAGTTACAATTTGTTTACAGCCATGTGCTTTGACAATATATATATATATATATATATATATAAGAAATGACATTTAAAAAATTTTCTATATTTATGAATTCATCTAAGAATATCAAAACAAATTCCCTTCCTTGGCTAGGCGCAACCCTTAATATGTGGTTTTGAAAATCGGTCGCTACATGAAAATTTGGGAAATCATGTATTAGAAATATGCCCGTATATCTATTAGTATGTATTTTCTAGGAAATCAAAATAAATTTCACCTAAATGGGCACGTTATGGACAAAATCCATGTTCTGTATTTTCTAGATCCGCCATTATATGCTCACAAATCACCTCTGAATATCACTACCTGTAAATTGCAGATTACACTCTATTTTCAAAAATAGATTACATGAAAAATCAATCAGATCTCCATTATAGTGTTGGAAATGGTCATTGATCTTATGTATTGAGTTATTAATTTTCTAATGATATGATCCTTGTTCCACATTTCTGCAATCAAATCCCCAATTCTATGAGTGAATTGGAGATTTCTTGTAATAACAGCTTATGGATTTCCTGTAATAACGACCTGCGGATTTCCTGTAATAGATGTCTGTTGAATTTGACTATCATTTAATTTCGAGCGATCAATGTCTTGGGGATTAGACTATAGATAAATCACTATCTCCTATTATTGGTGAAGTATCTCCAAGTGGAAATTCTCGCCTAAAGAAAGTGGAGATATGCTAACATGTAATTCATGTAATAACTCATTAAATCAGAGTAAATTGCTATAATTACTGGATTATAGGTAATTTTTCTAAGGAAATATGTCTTAACATAATTTACAAGAAGAAAAAAAGGGTTAATCTCAAATTAACAATTTATTTTCTTATTCACACTCGTTATGCCATCAATTAGGTAAAAGTGGGAAAAAATAGTAGTTTTGGGGGTCAAATGGGAGATAATGGAGCTGGAAAAAGAGTCAAAACTAACACCTACCAAGACTAATTATGAACATAGTTGTGATTGATGTTTCAGATTCCTGGGGTATTCTCTTGTCAAGGAGTTGGTCTGTTATGTTTTTTGGTTTCCTCAGTATGGATCTCACTCATGCACATATTATTATGAGGTATGGAACCTTTGATATTTTATATAATCGTCAGGTGGTCAAAAAACATGTAATGGATCCAAATCACCCCGATTATCATAGTGATTGTGACTATGATGTTCCTCCCCACATTATTGATTATGATCCTCATGATTTTCCCTTTTCACAAGAGGATTTTATTGACACCTTGTTTCCAAAGACAAATGAATACAAAAATAAGCTTTCTAAATACTAAGGAAATGATCGAGGCTCTATCAAAATACTCAAGAAGGATGAAAATAAAGAAAATTCTATTAAATATATGGTCAAGGAAAAACCACCTTCACAGCCTTACATTGAAAACATACCCTATGTTGAGTTTAATGAAGGAAGCCTTACACTCATGTGGGATAATAGAAAGGGAAATCCAACAAGGAGAGTGAAGTTTTATGGCTTGGCCCTTACATCGTGAACAAGAAGTTTAAGAAGGGTACTTATTACTTATCTACCATGGACAGGAGGCATATGCCATTACCATTTGATGGGTCTATCCTTTAGCCCTACATCAACAAAACATGACTTCTTCAGTGTAATATCCCGCGTTATTGAGCACACTTTTATTGACTTATTCCTTGAGGACACTTGTGTGCAAGTGATCTGATTATGGTACATTGTGATTTCGTTTTGATTATGGATTATACATGATGATGATGATGTGTTGTCACTTATTATTATTTTATGTATATATATTGGCAGATTCTATTGATGATTTTTCTTGAGTGTGCAGGACACATGACAGGTTATAGATGCTGATGGAATCAATGGAATTCCTTAGACTTTGGATTGAGTCAGGGAGTGAATTGTATTTTGATTGAGTATTTCATTTACGTACTTGTGACATATGATTGATTATAGTATGATTTATGTATATGTATTATTGACACATGTTTTATCATTGAATGTAGGCTTGACGATGGCTTCTAATTTGACTCACATAAGGAGTAGAGGGGCCATGCACAGAAAACAAACATTGAGGGATAGGTGTGGCAATGTCCATGTCACATACTACTAGCACTCTCGTCATGGTATAAATTGTAGGTTAACGATTAACTAGTTTTATAGGTCCATGATGTCGCGAGAGTGGAATGAGATAGTTGCTCACGGGGATTCTAAGGGGCGTGCAATAATGTCGAGTCCTTATTCCTTAGAATCCCTTAGTCTCTCACAAGGTTGACCAAATAGAGTGTTGACTCGAAAGGGTCGGACAAACTTCCAAAACCAGTCAAAGGCAAGTGGCACCATTGGAGCATAGAGGTGTGTCTTGAAGGGAACATCATGTTTAAAACTTGAGTCAATAAATCTAGGTTTCCTAGAAAAAATTGAAATGATTAGACCTTGTTGGAATAAAATAATTAATTAAACTGTAAATTATTAATTATAAAGCCCAATAAAAGTCTAAGCCTAAGTATAAAACTAAATATAAGTATAAATTTAATTAAGGGACTAAATGAATTATGACATACGTTAAAATATTGGAGAGTGATCAAACTCTAGGAAAAAAGGGAATAAAATCTAAATATTGGATAAATTGCACATGTGTGCATGAAAATAATAAAAGGAATTTTTAAAATAGAAAGAAATAAAATATGAGAGAATAAGTGTACACATAGAATAGTATCTAGAGTCAAGCTACCACTAGTCTAACTAGAAGAATACTCCTATTCCAACTCTAACTAATATCTATTTAGGAGACACACATTAAATGAGTATTTGGGGAAGAAAGGGACAACTAAGAGAGAAAATAGGAACACATTGGGGAATGTGAGGGAAATTGGATTTTAAATAAAATAAAAATGGTAATTACTTGTGGAACTTGGGGAGAGTGTGACAAGTGTGTGGATGAATAATCATAATTAATTTAATCTAAAAATTTAATTATTTGCGCATGAGGACATTTGTCAGTGAGGAAATTTCTATAAAACAAGTTTCTTTGTAAGGTTATGCTGCCAAAATATTAGGGATTGTGTTTTACTTGTGAGAGTTGGGATACCAAGCTTGAAGAAAGAGTGGAAGCTCTAACTTGCAAGGCAATCTTGGAGCTATTCTTTTTGGTTTCTTTTGTGTGGTCCCTTTGTGGCTTGGGGAGCTAAGGGGGAAGAAGAGTACCCCTAAATTTGGCTAGGAGGTACCGGTGAAGTTCTTGGATTAACAGGTGAAGGAATTTGATGTTGCACAAGAACCATGATTGAAGATCATCAACAAGAATCAAAATTGATTACGCTATTTAGTATCTTAATTTGTGTTCTAAAGTAGATTCTTATTGTGAAAATTTAGTTCTTTGTTGGTCAATATGAATACGGTTATTAAAAGGATACGGATCTAATGTCTTCTTGGGAAAATTCTTGTACAATGTATTATTTGACATTCTTCAATTTTACAATTAGGTAGGAAGCGAATCAAATTATTTTGGGTTACGATAAACTATTGGATTAAATTTACGTTATAATTAGTAATATTTCATTCCATAAACTTGACATTTAATTTATTTTGGTAATATGGGCGAATATCACAAAATTACCATTATCGACTGATTTATCCTCTTCAAGAATTATGTAACTGTAAATAGCTAGAGTATGATTTTATCTACAATCTTCTGGATTTAATTAAAATAACTATATGTACGATGTTCACTTATTATACTTATAATTCTAAAAGAACATGAAATTTTGTATATTGAATGTTGGGAGTTACCTTATAATTATGTTGTTTTCATTTCAAATTTTGGTTCAGTGCCAGGTTGTATAGAATAAATTGCTTTTATTGTTAAAAAATTTAGGCAACTGGTATCATTCTGATACTTTTTGTTTAAAATTTTATTCATATTGGAAATTACAATGTATATTGTCGAAGAATTATAGAGAAACTATAATTAAATTCAATTCATCGGATTACCTTATTATATAAATTGCATATTATATTGTAGAAGGATATAATATCCTTTGATTTCCCTCTCTGTCATTAGGTAGAGAATGGCAATTTATTTTGAGAGTTTATGTTGAAATTGAGGGATTATGAGGTGCTTGACATTCACTTGCTCGAACATGTTTATATGTCATTCTCCTGCTTCTAATCACTACAAGAGCTTTACGATCTATTTTTATAATAAGTAAATCTCCGATTAATCGGATTCGTTTTTAAAGAGAATTGCTTTTTTATAAATTTGAAAATTTCCGCAACTGTGATTAGCCAGTCTCTGTCAATACTATCAGAGAATTTAAGCACCAATACTAAATCGTGGTTAACTTTAGCATAACCATATTATCACAGAGGGATAACCTTTCAATTATTATGTCGACTTCCTCATTAATATGGAGGATATTAAATTATTAAATATATAATTCTCATTGAATGAAACTTACGATATTTGGTTATCTGTGTTCTCCACTTACTATTCAATTAGTGAGTTTGGAGAAAATTGGTACAACTTCATAATAGACTAGTGGACATTATAGTTAATCACTCATTGAATGGAAGTGAGACTTAGAGTCTTTAAAAGACATAGTTTAGTGTATAATCTGTTTAATCAGTGTAGAGATAAGAAATTGCGTTATTCCAACCTTCGTGATAACTACTATCGAAATTATAATATATATATATATATATAGAAGTACCACTCGTACAATATGCTGGTTGTTGTCGAATTCTAAATAGTAGCAGTATAATTCCAAGATGTCTTAGAATATCCTGTGTAAATTTAACAATTTTAAGTTTACCTTGTCACAACAACGAAATATTCTATCATGAGTTATAATTGTGTTACCTTTGTGTGAGAAATGTGTATTAGATTGTAGGATGACTTATATATTCATCTCGGCAATGATATACATGTGTAGAGATCACAATGTCTTAACACCTGAAGAAACATCAAGTTTCTATTGATGTGAAGGACTTTAGCATTCATGCAATAAAAGAATAATAAGTACTATCTGAGAAAAATTATAGTCGATGTAAAGAAATGAGCATCTTAACACTTAAATATTTTATGACCGAATATAAATTCTATTAATTCATTATTGGGAAAAAGTTGGTTATTGCTCGCTAAGCATCCAAGGCTAGACCTTTCTCTTGGAGTTTTCATATTGTATATTTTAAATATAAATAAGCATGCAATTTACAACATAGCCATCGAATATCCAATATATTAGTTTCGTGTTCATGAAAACTGTGGAAGCACCACCTGGTATTTTTCGCTGACCCTTAATTTAGTTCAACTTCCAATATTGTTCTATTTTAAAGTAGGGTCAAAGTTACTACTAATTCCTTTACTTAATTGTTATTATCATATCCCATCCAATTGGGAATTGATAATTGTCTCTTATACTTCAGTCCCTTACAACTTATCCTCTCTAGGATAGTTCTTTGAGAGTAGGATAATTATTTTTAATTTCATCAATCAAGTTTTTGGTTACTAAGAATTATAATCAAGGGATTAATTGGCGAACAAATATAATGATTATTCATTGAACTTAAAAATTAAATTGTTTTGTGGAGTAAGAAGTATTGCAGCATGGATTAAGACATTGAAATTTCGGAGAGAACGATGGGTTCTGCGGATTCTCTCCACTCTGAGGCCCGCGGTTGTGTTTAATTCTCTGATCACCCTTTACTTACTATCCCAGCGAGGATATGATCACTCCTTTGTTATTTTCTCCTTCACCCATGGAGGCTCGGGCAGTTTTCTTGCCTTCCACTAAACCTGTAGTTGCGGTCTGTCACGACCGTGACTACTCCGTTCTCCTCCCATTTTCTTTGCGGATGTGGATCAATGTTTTTTAACCATGGACAAGGAGCCAAAACATGTGGCCCCTCCTTCTTATTCAAGCGATATTGACCCTAGTCTGGGATTCCTGATAGATGGATTTCCACAACTCAGCCAGGATCTGTTGTCTTCCCCCA
>SNQJ01S0054102.1:1516-12577 GCA_010110895.2 Picea sitchensis
CCCACAGGATGCTTGAACAAATATTGTGATTGTTCACCTTTTGAGGTCATGCGGAACTGTAATCCCATGGCTACACCAATGGTGATGAATATGGAGAAACTAAGTGTGTCTTCTTCCTATTCCGACAAGATTGATCCAACCCTGTACAGACAACTGATTGGATCATAGATGTATCTGGTTAACACTAGACTAGATAATTGTCATGTAGTGAGTGCATTTTGCCAATTTATGAGTCAGTCGAGATAGACAAACTATATCGTTGTGAAGCATGTGTTGAGATACTTGTGAGGCACAGTTGGACATGGTCTGAGATATGATTCCAGTATTGACATGAGATTGCAGGGATATACTGACTCTGATTGGGCAAAAAGCACAGTGAATAGGAAGAGCACCTTTGGGTGTTGCTTCACATTAGGATCTGCCATGGTTTCCTGGTGTAGCAGGAAACAAACTTATAAGGTTTTGATCACCACAAAAGCAGGTTACATTGCATTGATTGTGGCATTCCGCGAAGTAGTGTGGCTTTGAAATCTCCTTATATATTTATTTGGACATGTTCTAGATTCCATTGTTATTCATTGTGATAACTAGAGTTGTGTGAAGCTCTCAGAGAATCCATTGTTTCATGACAAGTCGAAACACATTGATATCAAGTACCATTACATCCAAGACATGGTGTAGAGGAAGGCATTATTGGTGCAGTACATTCCTACATATGAGCATTTTTTTTATGTTCTTACCAAACCCCTTACCAAGATAAAGTTTGAGTACTTCATGACAGACTGGGAGTGGTAGAGAATGCATCCCTCGTTGAGAAGGAGTGTTAATGTTTGTAACTTCCTAAGACAGTCTCTGGATCATACTCCTCTATGACTGAGTTGAGTTGATATGTGAGGACACTTATCCAAGAGGGATAAGTGGGTTTGGGCTTATATCCCAACGTCCCTTGTGGAGAGCACATGAGGACACGTCAAGGGAGTTGACCTTGATGTCACACACTATGGGGAGTTGACCTTAGTGTTTCTAGAGGGAATAGCCTCTAGAAGTACATATTGTACTCCTCTTTGACTAAGTTGATTCTATTTATGAGGACACTTATCCAAGAGGGATAAGTGGGTTTGGTATTATAACCCAATGTCCCTTGTGGAGAGCATGTGAGGACATGTCCCTTGTGGAAACACACGAGGACACGTCAAAGGAGTTGACCTTGACGTCTCACACTATGGGGAGTTTACCATGGTCTTTCTAGAGAGAGTATCCTCTAGAAGTCCACATGGGAGTGCCATGTGTGACAAAACTTTTGATACTACAGCAGTTGTGTACCACTGGTGGAGACTATGTGTCTCTAGACAATAGTTGTGTGCTACTACATTGGTTGTGTAACGCTAGCAGTGATTGTGTATCACTAGACAGTAGTTGTGTGCTATTAGCAGTGGTTGTGTACGATTGGACAGTAGTTGTGTACTACTATGGATCAGCACAATCGTGTTCTATGGGATGGAATTGTAGTAGTTGTATGCTACTAGCTAATTTTGATGGAGACTACCATATCACTTGGAGTAGTTGTGTGTTCCTTGATCTTAGAGACTGTGACAGATGATTTGAGCTACCAATGGCATGGTAGTAGTTGTGTGCTACTAGTTGATTACAGAGTATTCAGTGGACTACTAGATGAATACATCATGGAAAGATACCTCCCTATCTAAGAGGGAGTGTTGATGTTTCGGAATCAATAAAATATTTTCCCAGGATTGGTCATGGTGGTTTGACCAATGGTGAATGGACCAAGCATAGTCTTCAAAGAACAAAAGACTCGATGCGTTGGTTTTCCTCCAGTGTGTGGAAACATCAAGCATACTTTCACCCACAGGGATGTACCTGTAGTGAATGTCCTGGGTAAGCATCGGGCAGACCTTCTCCTAGATTGGGCTACAGACCAAGGGAGATAGGATGCATTTATCACAAAGGTTTACTTGTGGTAAATGGGCCCAAGTGTAGTCCTTCCTTGATCATGATAAAGAATAATATGGAATCGAGGTTCTTGAGGTGATTTCCATGTGTCAGTTAGCATCAAATTGACATTCACTCATAGGGGTGTACCTATGGTGAAAAAACCCGGTGTGATCTTTTCCTAGTCATGCTGATATGACAAGGAATGATAAAGACTCAAGATGTTAGATGCTATCACATGCAGACCTAGAGTGAGCTTGATCTCAGAGAGAGTCAATTGGATCAGAGGGATAACCCCAGAAGGAGTTTCCCCTCGATTCAGGTGGGAGAGAGACATCTCCAAGGACTGATAGACAGGTGTCATGAGTCTAGGGAGAAATTTGTATACTTCAGAGACAAACTTGGCATGATGCAGAATGTCTCCCTCGTTGAGAGGGAATGTTGATGTTTGGACAACATCGGGAAGACATTATCCTATATTAATAATTAATAATATAATTATTGATTATTAAATAATATATATAATATGTAATAATAATAATAAATAGTTATTTATTATCCAAGGGACGCATCCCTTCATGGATGGTCACCATATGTTCTCTATATATGGAACACTCATCATTGTGATAATACATTTATCTTATATCATCTCATTTAGAAAAATCAATGGTAACCACCAACGGTGCACCTCATACATGCCCACAACCGTAGAAATGATGTCCCTTTGTTTCTGCAGATTTTGACCAAACTAACACAAATTTTGGTTCTGCCTCACACATGCCTCCACAGACCTACATTTTCATACTTCCCCAAACCTTCGAAAAATTCCAACTCTTGGCTACTTGTCTTCCATCTTGGCAACTCTGCCTCAATTCATTACTTCAGACTTGCCTCCAAATCTCTTTCCAAAACAATTATATGCCTTCCTTTGGTTGTGCATCCTTGCTTTTGTATGTACTCCAAGATTCACTTGTTTGAAACATCGCGTCTCTTGGGTGTGTCGCACCCCTTCATGAATCCACATTCAACTAACTCATCACACCCCTTCTATGGACCTGGTGCACCCATCCAAATCCCACACGCCCATCAACCATTCATTTTTTAGACCGGTGCACCCATCCAAAGCCCACGCGCCCATCAACCATTCATTTTTTTTACCGGTGCACCCATCAACCATTTGTTTCTTGGACCGGCGCACCCCATCCTTGGGCACTTTCCCTTAGCCTTGTGCACTCTTTATGTCAATCATCATGACTCCTCATGAGTGTGTCGATGGGGTTGTCCAATCTCTCTAGCTTGCCCATGTTGTCAAGGGCATATGGGTCCACTTCTTGGGCATACTCCCAAGTCACCTTGCCCTTGCCCAAACGAAACCCAAGTCTCCATCAATCGTTCTAAGGCAAGTAAGGTATGTGCCCCCTTGGTACCACACGTCACGATCATGCATCCAAGGTGCTCATGCCCACACCCAAAATTCTTTGTTCGCCTAAATGATCGCTTCCTTCCTTATGCTCTTCATCTATCTATCACAGAATCTTCCCAAGGAGCATGTGTGCTCGATGATGGTCATGAGAGACATTACACAAACCATATTGAGTTATTCATTGCATCATATGGATGGAGTATTAGCGATGGGAAATCATTTTTCAATCTCCATATGTGACAAATAGGATTCATACAATGAAGGTGAACTTAATCATTACAGTGACAAGATGGTTAGAGTGCATTTGTTTAAATGAGGGTGCCCAAAATCCCTTCTAGTATATCTACCCTTGTTATTGTAAAAAATCACACACAAACTAGTGGATTAGAAATCACATCCCAATATTGGTGATGGAAGAGTTAATTAGTGGGGAGGAAGATAGGATTCAAAGACATTTATTTGGGATTCACCGTTATAGTGAAATAATAATCTGATATTCAAATATAGATGGATATTGTTTCCTTATTTATATTGTCAACATTATTATTATTATATTATTTTAGTTTCCTTGCAATATCATTTTCTCCTTTGTATTGTGTTACTTAAAAGGGTTTTCTTATAAGTATCAATTGTCGCATTTTAAATTTCATTCTTTATAAGCGAATCAATGTATTTTGGTAGTTATTTATTCTCATTTTCTCATGTTATTGGCAATTTTAATTTGTTTCAAGGATTTTTTGTGATTTAGTTTTCAAGTTATTTTTCTAATCGATTCATGAGTTCAAGGGTTATTATGTAAATACATCACTCCATGGCACTGCGCCAACATTCATTAGTAATTATGTGTTCAACTTTAAATCACCCCTTGGGTACATTAATTTCAGGCATGATGACCATTGAGGTTTGACTAGCATGTGCATACTCAAAGTTCCAACTCCTTATTATCCTCATTACCCCATTTATTTTCTTATATGAAAGCCTCGACTTGATATCATTGACAAACCCTTTGCTCCTTTCATTATTTCTATATAGAAAATATGCAATCTTATCGATCTCTATCTTGCTAGCATCTTACATTCCTCGGTGATAACTCCTTCAATGGAAACTAAAAGTAAGAATATTATTCACTTTGATAACTTTTGTCTTAAATTTTATCATTACAATAATGCACCAAAGGAGGCTACAAATTGTCCATTTGATATTCCTTATGGAGAGAAGAAAAGAAGTCTCAACTACAAAGGGTGATCGCTCCCATTCTAAGACCATTACGCCCCATGACCAACATCATGCTAAAAAATATCACTATCTCCAGCACCTAGATACTTTACTACCTTCTGTATTTCCTTGCTAATAAATAAATTATAGCACACACAATAAAATACTCACTCGAAATAAAAATAGCAGAAGCAAAACTAGAAATCAAACTTCACACATGCACACAAAAGTATGCCCTTCAAATCAACATTTCATTAAATAATGACTCAAATCTTACAAGATCTCCCTTACTGGGAAAATGGCCCACTAAATAAAAATACAAATACAACAAACCTGACAACTCATTCTCTAAAGAAACCCTCTGTTGAACTACCCCTTTGTTGATAAAAAAAATTATCAACTAGATTTATTTCTCTTGGAAAAATAAAATAAAAATTGATATCAGAAGAAAGAAATATTGAATGAATATCACTTCAGGGTGTATCCCTCAATCTTAGCTTCGTCGTGCATTTTACGGATTAAAAATCTGAGTCTGTATGCTCAAAATATCCATGTTTTTGTCCAACTTTCTGATAAAGAGATTGCAAGAAGAACTTCAAAGAATGATTTTTTTTCTAAGTGTTATGCCCCTCTTCTTCCATGCGCAACACTTAGTCATTTCTCACATACTCTCTTACTCTCATCCCATACTTAGCCATTTTCCTCACTACTTTCATATTCCCTTAGCCATTTTCTCGTACTTAGTCTCATATTCCTTTCACTTCACTTTATACTTAGTCATTTTTCCTTCTTTCCACTCCACTCTCCCTCCTCACTACCCTCCATACTTAACCATTTCCACACTTAACCATTTCCATACTTAGCCTATTTTCATTTCCATTATCCACTTAGTTGATTTTCATAATACCCACCACTTAGTCATTTTCATTATTCATTTCCACATTCATTTTCATAATTCATTCTCATTTCCCATGTCCACTTATTTATTTTCATAAGTCATTTTCATTTTCCATTTACCATTTTACATTTTCATTTTCATTTACCATTTACCGTTTTACATTTCCATTTTCATTTTCCTTTTACCATTTACCATTTTACTTTTCCTATTTCCATTTTCCATTTTCTATATTTTCACAATTTCTCGTAATTCACTTACATTTTCATTTTTCCATTTTTCCATTTCCAAATTTCACATTTCATTTTTATTGAGTGGAGGTAGAACAAGTTCTAGGAAGTTTTATTACACCTCTTACTTCCGCGTCCTCTCATTACAGTGACTCCACAAACCCTACATTTAATTTTTTAATATTATTTCTTATCCTAAGTTTTTTCCCACTTTTTCGTGGACCTACCATATTGGGACATGTGGAAGTGAGGTGGACCAATCCCTTAATGACACATGGCGGTGGCATGGACCAATCCCTTAATGACACATTGCGGTGACATGGACCCATCCCCAAATGACATGTGGAAGTGAAGTAAACCAATTCATTAATGATATGTGGTAGTGATGTGGACCTACCCATGGATGACACATGGCGATGACATGGACACTAACTAAGTTATGACTGGACGTTCACTGGGCCATCAAAATTTAATTAATTCGTGAAACTTTCCTAAGGGACGCGAGCTACACTAAAGTCTCCATAATATCATTTGTTCCACATGAGGACAACAGTAAAATTTTCATTATAAACACTTAAAAACTCATAACCACAATGCATGTGGGATTGGAATTTATTTTAAATGGATGAATTTTGATGAAGGGCTAGGATTGACTCACGAAATTGATGGACAATTGTTAAGCAACGATCTTCAGAAGTTCATAACTTAAGATCCGGATGTTCATTCTGGGAAAACCATACCTCGTTGGAAAGATAATTCGACAAGGAAAGAAACAAAATAGGTCTCAAGATTTGAATTTTGCCATAACTATCATAGAAATAGAAATAACAGTCGGCTATGTTTTCATGGTTTGTTGGTAAATTTGTTTGGAACCACGACTTCTCAAGGCTATAAATGGAGATCCATAACCCCAAATCACGCTCAAGAAGACTCGTTGGAAAGCTAAGACGATGAAGATTACTTGTAGAGTGGTTTCCATGGCTTTGAAATCAACTATAATGTTCAAAAAATTAAAACACGACCCCCTATTGTTTAAGGAAGACAAAGTCAATTTTTGGAATTGAAAATTTATTAAATGTCTTTTATAAAGAAATAAGTAGGAGTTACTTGGAGGCACGAATTTCAATGACAAAAAGTAATTAATGAGAATTCAATAAATTAAAAATTAAAAGTGGTTTACTTCAAAAATGAATGGTGGAAGTTCTAGAAGAAAAACCCTAACTACTTCAGGGTGAAAGCACATTTTAAAAGGGCGGGGAGAAGGCACCAGAATTGAAAGCACATTTTAAAAGGGCAGGAGAAGGCACCATCAAAGGGTTGGTAGTCAAAATTTTCTATAGTGGTGAAGAGTCTACAAGAAGCAAAGATCTATATTTCCAAGATTTGGTGGACTGATTTCCATTTTCATTTTCTCTCTACATTTTCTTTTCTATTTATTTCCAACAAATCTTCCATGAATGTATGGAAAACGGGAAGATTTGGGTTTGAGCAATTCTTTCTCTAGAAATATTCAGTCATCTTGTAACATTTCAGATCCAAAGGAGTGAAATCTCTACTTGTAAAAAGTAGATGTGGTTCATTTCAGTTCAAGTGATTTTCATTGGAATATTTTGAGGTTGTTTCAGTTCTCTTTCTCCAAACATTAATGAACTTGTCATATTGTTATAAATTTCTCATGCTAATAATTATTTTGGGGTATTACAATAATGAGTACCACCTCTATAAAAATGCAGGGGGATTCATATCCTAGTAAGGTTGACCTTAAGACCGTAAAACAGTGTTTTAGATCAACGTTTTTGGTGACCATACTGGGGAAGATTTATTTTCAATATATATGAGACTTTGTTTCAGATATGTTTGAAGAACCAGAGTCTCCATGGTTCAAAGCTTAAAAAATAAGAATCAAGAAGACTACTACTTGTTCTAAATGCACGGGATTTATAAAAAGATTATCTAGGGATATTTGAATGACCTCAAAAAAAAAACAAGAACCATCAAATATTTGGGAGGATGAACTCCTTGGAGATTCCATTGAAAAAAATCTAAAAAATCCCTAGTAATTCTAGTGGAAAGATTCAAGAAACTCAAGAAAATACCCATGGAAACTCCACCAAATAATTTATTTCATGTTGTGAAGCTACTTTGTCTTCTCCACCAAGCTCATCAATGGCTTTACAAGATGCAACAAAAGGAAGAGATAACCAAAGAATGAGGTGATTAGATACAACCCCTTTAAATCTTCTAGATGTAGATTTTCAAATGCCAAACATTTATATTGAAAACTTTTCCACATTCTTGGGGAATACTTCAGAGGATGCAAAGCAACACTTGTTTAGATTCAACAACATATGTGATGTTTTCAATCTCACTGAAGATAATGTTACATGTCGATTATTTGCACAAACTCTTCATGGAAATGCTTGTGAATGGTTCTATTCATTGTTGTCTGCGACCATTACTAGTTGGGATGTGTTGGAAAATTCATTTGTTGAAACGTTCATACCAAATGTTTTCAATGTTGTTGCCAACCCACCCTCTTCCATATGGACACAAAACAATGAAGTGAAAAATTTGGAAGAAAATTATAATCAAAGAATGGAAAAAATTTCTTCGAGTCGTACTATTGAAAATGAAAATTAAAATTAAAATTTGCAAGAGAAAGTTTTCAACCTCTCATATGAAAATATTTCAAGCAACAAGATCAAAATTGAAATTGAGGAGCCTCCACCAAATGCATGAGAAGATTTCAGCCAACATACTCATATGGAAGATGTTGTAACAAATGATGAAAAGTCACAAGAGCATTGGAAGCAAGAACAATTGGTGGAAAAAATTAATCTTGAGAATAACGATGGGAAAAATTCAACCATTCCATCAAGGAAGAATGTTTTCAGGATTTCACCAATGAATCAAGAATTTTGGATGGGGATAAAGAGAAAGATGAAAGTATTTTTGAATTGGAAACTTCTCATCCAACCAAAGGAAATAGTATTCTTGAGCAAGCAAGAATTGATTTCATTGAATCATGGTTCCAAAGCATTGTTGGCCAAGCAATGCAATTAGATTTTCAAAACATTCAGCTCAGCTTTACTCCAGTATACTTTGGACATGCTCCTAAATCCTTGATAGCATCTCTAACATGTTCCCTAGTTTTGGAGTCCATTCCACATATCAGTTAGATGTTTGAATGGCTCAATTGGAAGTATACTTACACTTGAAAAGTGTCATTTTCTTTCATGTAGAATAGGGTGGGTAGATCTAGTTTGTACATATTTTGTTTCTTCAATCAATTTTTTGCACAATAAAGCAGTTACTAGATGGAGGCAATGTTTGAAGATGGCTCAATGAACCAATGGAGGACGAATTAAAAGAATTTATTTTGAATATGTCTCCATAGCCTAATGGAGAAGGTAGCCAAACCAGGGTCTCGGATTCTCAGCAATCTACAGAAGGTCATTTTCCCACAGTTGGAGCCAGAGGTTGATCAAAAAAATTGATCAACTAGATTTATTGCTCTTGGAAAATAAAAAGTTTTAATATCAGAAGAAAAAAATCTTCAATGATTATCAGTTCATGGTGTATCCCTTAGTCTCAGCTTTTTCATGCATTTTATGGATTAAAAATCCAAGTCTTTATGCTCAACATATCCATGTTTTTGTTCAACCACCTAATAAGGAGATTGCAAGAAGAACTTCAAATAATGAAATTTTGTTTCTAAGTGTTATGCCTCTCTTCTTCCATTTGCAACACTTAGTCCTTTATCACATACTCTCTCACTTTCATCCCATACTTAGCCATTTTTCTCACTACTTTCATATTCTCTTAGTCAGTTTCGCGTACTTAGTCTCATATTCCTTTCACTTCACTTTATACTTAGTCATTCTTCCTTTGTTCCACTCTTCTCTCCCTCCTCACTATCCTCCATACTTAACCATTTCCACATTTAACCATTTTCATACTTAACTCATTTCCATACTTAACCTATTTTCATGCTCATTATCCATTTATTTGATTTTCATAATACCCACCACTTGGTCATTTTCATAATTGATTTCCACATTCATTTTCACAATTTATTCCCATTTTCCATGTCCACTTATTTATTTTCATTATTATTTTCATAATTCATTTTCATTTTCCATTTACCATTTTGCTTTTCTTATTTCCTTTTTTCATATTTCTATTTTTTCATTTTCTATATTTTCTATATTTTCACAATTTCTACATTCATTTCCATTTTTTCATAATTCATTTCCATTTTCTAGTTCATTCTCATAATTCATTTACATTTTCATTTTTCCATTTTCCATTTTTTTCTCATATTTCATATTTCATTTTAGTTTTCTTATTTTCACTTATCATATTTCACATAATTCAATTATATACTTCCCAACACTTACCATGTTTTAATCTTCCAACACTTAGCCAAATTCAAGCAATGTGGAGCGGAGGTAGAACAAGTTTTAGGTCCAAAGGTCCACAATCGTGCATACTACAAATTACACCTCTTACTTTCGTGCTCTCCACAATGCACTTTTCACTTTTCACATTTTTCATACTTACTCACATTTATAGTTTCGGAGCAAACCTCTTTACCTTTCTCCTTGTTTGTATTTGTAGGCTAACTCCACAAGCCCTACATTTAATTTTTTAATATTACTTTCTAGCATAAGTTCCTTCCCCCTTTTTCGTGGACCTATCATATTGGGACATGTGGTAGTGATGCGGAACAATCCCTTAATGACACGTGGCAGTGACATGGACCAATCCCTTAATGACATGTGGCGGTGACATGGACTCATCCAAAAATGACATGTGGCAGTGAAGTAATCCAATCCATTAATGAATTGTGGCAATGAAGTAAACCAATCCATTGATGACATATGGCAGTGGCGTGGACCTACCCAAGGGTGACACATGGCGATGACATGGGCACTGAAAGGACATTGACTGGGCCTTCAAAATTTTATTAATTCATGAAACTTTCCTAAGCACGAGAGATACAATAAAGTCTCCATAATCTCCTTTGTTCCACATGAGGAATATAATAAAATTTTCATTATAAACACTTAAAAACTCATGACCACAATGCATGTGGCATTGGAATTTGTTTTAAAATGGTGAATTTTGATGAAGGGCTAAGATTGACTCACAAAATTGATGGACGGTTGCTGAGCAACAATCTTAAGAAGTTCATAACTCAAGATTCGTGTGTCTATTTTGGGCAAATCATACCTCATTGGAAAGACAATTTGATGAGGAAGACAATGAAACAGGTTTCAAAAGTTTAATTTGGCCATAAATTTCCTAGAAATTGAAAGAACAATCAGCTATATTTTCATGGTTTG
>SNQJ01S0054102.1:58867-80536 GCA_010110895.2 Picea sitchensis
AGTGGAATATTTTCGAAATATCATCATTTTAGCATCTAAAAAGAATTTCAAGATTAAAGGTTAGAAAACATCATACCTTACTTACCTACAGAAGTGAATGAATCATGCATGTTCAGCTGTTGCAATTCTGATCTGAAGCTTCTTCTGCAAGTTGTGGATGAAAGATGGATATGTATTGTTGTATCTGCTGTTGGATCTTCTGTTGGATAATCTGATGAATCTGATGAGTTTGCTGAATATGGCTGAAAATGTATAAGGCTTGGAAGGTATACAAAATATAGAAGTTACAATTTTAGAACAACAACAAACCATAAAATATACACAACATGTGAATAAAGTTATGGATCGGGAATTACAACAATTGAAAGTAACTAATCAATAGAATAATTGAATATAAGTAAAATGCTAATTCTAACACTATTGTTATAGGTAGTACCTGACTAAGGAGGGGGCCCTACCCCCTTAGGTGAGGTATTGGGCTACAAAACCATAATCAGATGATCAATCAATACATCAACATGCAACTAGAAAGTCAGAACCGAAATTATATTGCAGTAGCTTAGAAAGATACAATAACATCAAAATGTAATTGCCTGAATAATTTCCTCCCCTGGGATCTTGGGGAGCTGAGGCTTTTCTACAATGCGACTACTGTTCTAAAATTATACAAACAATGGATGAACGACCGTGAGAATCTAGTTGTTCATCTGATTACAACAATTATTTCAATTACATGCATATGTTGACTTGATAGGTAACCGATTTCCATAGTTTCCTTCCCTCGTGGAGATTGCTTCCCAACTGTCAACTCCCAACTTCCATCTACAACATTGACTGTTAGGATGGTGAGCTATCTTTGGAGTTGCAACATGAAAATCATGCTTGTGGTTGTAACTATTTTGTTTGGAATTGCAACAACCACAGATTCACCTTGAGGTGCAGCAGTTGGGTTTTGCGCCTGGAATTGTAGCAACTTGCTTTGTGCCTAAAAATGTATCAGCTTGGAGTTGCACTAGAGAGGTGTTGCAACTACTTGGAGTGTTGTAGTTGATATACTCATATGCAACAATGTTAGTGACTAATAGTAATGAGTTCCTTCTTAAGAATTATGCAAAAATAACGTAATAATGGCATATGGGATAGGATTCATACCTTTGGTGACAAATGAGGTGAACTGGATAATGGAAGTATAAAAAAGGGAAGTGATAAATGGAAAATGTTAAGCAAAAATGTATAGACGGGTGTTGAAAGTATGCCATTTTAGGGACCCGTTATCTCCCCCAACCCAAAACTAATGCATGTCCTCATGCAACTACGATCACTCGGTGTTAGAGAAGTTAGGGTGATCCCGGGGGCCGCTAACACCATAAGTTTCCTCCTCTATTGATGCCTTCTCTTCACTGATATGCTCTTCTATTGGAGTCCCTCTACTTTGTTTTGTTTCTGCCTTTATCTGAGTGTCTTTGTCAATCACCATAAAATCTGTAGCCTGGAAAGATACTTCTTTTGTCTCCCTAGGTTGACCTATTTTCTATAAGCCAGTTAAGGGTTCCCCTACAACAAGAGGACTTGTTGCATGGTAACATTATTTTTCAGGTGCCTTGTGTTCCTCAATTTCTTCTCTGAGCATCTTCAAATTGATCTTAAGCCTTAAATTTTTTTCCCTCAACATTTTGTTCTCTCTGATCAAAGACGCATAGATGGGGAGAGAGTGGGGGATGCTTACCAAACTGGGAGTGATTGAAGTAGAAACCTATGGTTGTGATTGTTGTAGGCCTTGATCTGGTGTAACAAAAAGATCATCTTTATGGCAGTCACCCAATGGGATTTTTTTTGTTCTTTGTTCTTCTAGTGAATAGGTAGGTCGCTCCTCAAGAGGTCTCTCTATTGGTTCTTGTATGGAAGTAGGGGACTTCAGTATTATTTATTTCTTATCTTTCTTTGGAGTAGCAATAGTTGATTCCTCAAGAGTGCATCTTTTTGTACCAACAAAAGGCATTGTTTCTAGTTTGTTTCCCTCAATTATGTTGACTGTCGTGTCAATGAGAATGTCCAACTTCCCTTTGTCCTCTATACTATCATAGTGTTTTGGCGTTTCCATTTGTGCCTCCTGAATCTTGGGAGATTGTGTTGGATGAGTGCTCTTTGCAGTTTTTGGTGAAAGAGCATAGGCATCTTCCTTCTTGATCTGGGATCTTTTCATCGAGTGACTTATAAAGAATTGCATTAAACGAGCATAAATTAAAGTGCACCATTAAAGAAGGAAAAACATAAAAATGAAGAGACATAAGCATCAGATCTGAACACAAAAACTTGATAACGCAGTTCATCCCTAGTGGACTACATCTCTGGGTCCTGCTCTCAAATGGGTAGGCTCTTTCATTAACTCAACAAAAGAATTTAGCAAAATACATAAGTATACCTCATTCTGAAATCAAGCTGCAGAAATAATGCTCAGATAAGAAAACAGACAACACCACTGAATTCGCGGCGTCGAATTACCCAAAAATGACTGTCTCCACGTCTCGATCCAACTCTGGCACTCATAGGCCCAAGAAGAATTCTCTCTTGGTTCCGTGCCCTCTGCAACCTACAATAATGACTATCCTCGCCTCGAAAATCATGCCCGATAGGTCGTATGGTCCGTGCCTCCTCTCCCCTTGGCTGGGCAAATCCATCTTTTAATAAAAAATGTGGGTGATATGTACCAAGTGGTACCTGCGGCCTAGTGGTTAGGGGCGGAAGTGTTAAGGCGTGGGAAAAGGAGAAGGTTTTGGGGTCGATCCCCATAGACTCCATTTTTGGTGTGTTGGTTATATTGTTTATATAATATATAGTCTGTCCCGCTAGATTTAGTAGTGTTGCTAGAAGATTCTCCAATGAGATTTAAATTGTGGCTATAGTTGGCATGGTCCGCCAGATTTGGCGGACCCACCACTATTTTCTTTGTTTCAAAATTCGTTCACGGGTTGTCCTTGTGCATTTCCTGCCTGCCACTTGGAAACCCCTGATTAGGCCACGTGGCAACCCCTGATTGGGCCATGTGGCATCCTCTCATTGGGCCACGCTTCCCCCTGCCAATTTAGCACACCATGTCAGTAAGCCACATCAACATGCCATGTCATTCGTACGAACTGCCACGTGGCATGATTCGATTGGTCCACGGATCGGTCCAAAAATCCAATTATCGGGTGATACGTGTTGGCAAATTCAGTTAATAGACAACGAATGCTTGTCATTGATGGCAACAGTGAAGATGATAGGCAAACATAAGACAAGTTCAGAGAGGTGAATGATCGAAAGCAGTGAATGATCAAAGGCAGCATATGAGTGAAAGGTTGAAGACGAATCTCTAATTGTTGAAGAGGGAGATAGATCTCAGCTGTCAGATCTGATCGCAGGGTCCGACCACCTTTGGATCGAAGAGAACCTGCACGGTCTTTAAACTACAAGGAGAAGCGAGTGTAATCACAATATGCAAATTCGCGATGAAATTTGAGCCGTCAGATCAAACTTTGATCTGGATCGTTAATTCCAGTCATTGTCGGAGTATCGGGGATCGGTACTTTGAAATGTCAAAATCACTTGACAACAAGAACCCCAAAATCGCGATATGCGATTTCGTGATTTAATCGCAGCCATTAAGATAAGAAGTGATCTGGACCGTTGATTTAACTCCTTATCGGAGTTTCGTGAATCGAGATTTTGAAGTGACAAAAACATTTGACAACAAGAACCCCGAAATCGCGATATGTGATTTCGCGATTTAATCGCAGCCGCTGAATAGAGATCTGATCAGGACCGTTGATCCCACGCCATTACGAGGTATTGGGGATCGCGACTTGGAGAGTCCTTGGTCACATCAGCGAGAGATGGACAAATTTCAGAAGACAAGGATGAGTCGAGCCTTATCGCACGGTCAGGTGGAGAACGACACAGAAGGTGACACAACATGAGTGGGGCCCTTCGTCAATACTCCACCACACTTGACAACAAGACCCTCGAAATCGCGATATGCGCATTTCGCGGATTTAATCATGTACCATTAAGATGAAGCAGACCGTGAATGCTGATTTAACTCCTTTATCTGAAAGTTTCACAGAATCGCAGATTTTGAAGTGACAAAAACATTTGACAATTGTTGAACTCAACGCGATATGTGATTTCACGATTTAATTCCAAAATTAATAGAGATCCATCGACCAAGCATCCCACGCCATTACGAGGTGATTGGGATCGCGACTTGAGAGTCCTTGGTCACATCAGCAGAGATGGACAAATTTCAGAAGACAAGGATGAGTCGAGCCTTATCGCACGGTCAGGCGGAGAACGACACAGAAGGTGACACAACATGAGTGGGGCCCTTCGCCATCAGCTTTCCACCATTCCTGACTGCATTAAAAACGTAGCTGCTAAAATCCTAACGCTTGAGCCGCCGCTGATTCAGGTGCTTTAATCCCCGACCACTGAGATGTATCACCTCCACTCGACTTTAAAGATAGAATGGGCTCCGGACCACCCCATCGTGATTCAGAGCACGACATCGACCAGCTCAGATTTTCTCACGTGACATCCAACGATGTAGATGAATTTAAACAAGATCGAGGGTTAGTCGTTTTTCACAGATTAATCCAACAGTTTGAATCAAGAGCAAACACTACGATTGCAAATCGCTTAATGCTTTAGCTGGTGATTCAATTGTTTAGACAAATATCGCCTGCCTAAGGAGTTGGGAAATTGAACCATCATGTTCGAAATAAGAGTAAAGAAGATGAACCGACCGGTGGTCGGGTTGGTTGCCCCAGATGTGAAAAGAATGAAACTAGAAGAAAGTAGAGGAGAGGGGATGCGTAGGAGGAGATTGAGAGCAAGAGTAGAAATGGGACAGAAGAGTAGAAGGATACCTAATGACAGAAGAGCAAAATGCAAGAAGAATAACGAATGAAAATGAGAGCAAGAGGGATGCAGAGCATACCTACCTAATAGACAGAGGAAGAGAAGAGCAACGAAACAGTGTGTAGAAGATCAGACTTACAGAACAAAGAAAGATTGGTAAGACCTTATTTATCTGTAAAGTTCAATGTTTATTTAGCCATTAATATTCTCTAGGGTGGAGGGTGCTTGGGAGGACTGTTGTCCTTAGAGGTTCAAGTGAGGGCTTGAATAATAGAAGTTGTAGCTCATTTGGTTGCACAGAAACCGTAAGTAAGGTGGTGGTGCTAGGGAGAACAAGTGTTCTCTATTGTACGGGTGCTGAGCCTCGGTAATTGGAAGTTGGTGCTTCATCCAATTGGTGCTGAACATATAGGAGTTGGTGCTTCCTCTTCTGGGTGCTAGAGAAACCGTAGAGTTGGTGCTCTCAAACAAGCTGTAACTTGTAAAACAGGTAGCAAACTTCACATTGAGTTGGTGCTCAATTAAAAGATGATGTACGTAACTTAAAAGACTCATCATTTCAAGAAGAAGAGGTTTTCTCCTTTATGGGTTTCCACGTAAAATCTGTCTCGCGGGTATACTTTATGTGTGACCTGTTGTTCTTTACCTTTACTGTTTGTAGGCTGAATATTGTTGATGATCACATGAAGAAAGATTAATAAAATTTTAATAGACTTAAAATCGTTTAAGCTCACATACAACTGATCACCCCTCTCACTTGTAATAATAATTCCAAAATTGGTATCGAGCTGTCTTCTATTTAAAGGTAGATCTCAGAAGCTTTAAACATGACAAGTCATGAAGGACTTCAACCTCTAAGCCCCCTCCTCGCTTGATGGAACAAATTTGCCTTCTCGAAGATTAGAATGAGAACATATTTAATGGCCTGTACATGTTTGGGATGCGTAGTAGAGACTGGATATACAAAGCATGCTGTGCTAGCCAACAAGGATGATAAGTTAGAGTTTAGTTTTAACGCTTAAGGGATGAATGCTATTCTGAATGGACTTGGTGAAGCTGAAGTTTGTACAGATGCATCTTGATACCGCCAAAGCAATGGGATAAACTTATTATCACCAGAAGGAAATGAAAGTAAAGGTGCCAAACTTCAAACATACGTGATTGAAATTTGAACAACTATAGATGAATGAAGATGAAACAATACAAGTATTTTTAAGAGTTGAAGAATTTGTAAACGCCATGAAGGGTCTAAGTGAGAAGTTTGATGACTCACTATTAGTTCAAGATTTAAGACTTCTTCCCTCGAGCAATTTAATCCAAATGTCTCTGTAATAGAAGAATTAATTGATCTTAAAACTCGCCCATTGATCAACTTCAGGAACTCTATCTCAGATATGAAATGAGAATTAACAAAGATAAATCCAAGACTAGAGAAGCATCTTTTAAAGAAGACAAGAATACCGATTCAATTAGATGATATTGAGGCAAAATTTGTGAGAAGGTTAAAGAAAGGATCGTGAAAATATCAAGGAAGTTGCCCTTCAAATTTTTTAATCAGGGTAAGATAGGTCATTTGCATCTAAGTGTCCCCACAAAAAAAAAAGGACCAAAATGACCAGAACTCTGATGATAAAAGAAGTACAAATACAAGAAATATAATAAGAAGAAAAGTTTGTTGCAAATAATGACAATTCCTTTAGGAAGACACCGACAAGGACTATCACCCGGTGAAGATAAGGCAAATGAATTTATGTTATGGCCAAAGAGGATTACGAGAATAAAGCACAAAGGATGATAACGATGAAGAAGCTGTATTGATTTGGAAGGAGAACTGATCAGACCGAAGAAATTGATAGACTCCGTAATCCAAGAACATAAAGAAAAACAATTGTTACATAGTTTGAGAAAGACAAGGAAAACCTCGAGGAAGATTTTTCTCTGCTAAAAGCGGAATTAGAAGAGGCAAGAAAATAGGAAGACATATCATAACAATAATTGTCGAGAAGAAAGTCGTGTGAAGCTCTTAGAAGAAGAGATAGTAAAGACTAGAAAAGAAATGGAGAAATTTAAAGATTGTATCATCAAAATCTACCAAGTATTAAAGCCTCGAAGAATTAACTTCATTCAAATCAACAAAGAAATTCAGTTGAAAGTCGATATGTGATGACTGGAAGAAGGATCAAGTAGTGGTCATCAAAGCAATACGTGACCATCAAGTTTGTCAAATCATCAAACATCGACAACAATCACTCTGCTAGATAAACAAAGAAAGAAAATAAACCATCAAGAAGAAATGAAAAGGAAACCCCTGCATTTAATTTGTAGACCGTAAAATTGATTCACCACATGAAAGAAATCAATTCTCCTCAAAGAAGACGATTTTCACACAAAGATTTTTCTATGTTTATCGCTTTCCGTTTCTACTCTATCACAAAGCTATAAGTCAAGTTTTAAGATTTAGATATGAAACAATCAAAATATACAATGGATAATTATCTTCACAAAAAAGATTGAGACAACCAAACAACAAACAATCACGTGATTCATAATCTGTGATGACTCGAGAAGGAAACAGGAGAAACACAACAATAGATATGAGCATAAAATCGCTATGATCTATTATTCAATGAACTAGAATGCTACAACTATCATAATTATGGTCATAAGTCAGCAGACCGTCGCTTAAGGAAATACAAGTCATACGGATCTCCACCTCTAAATGTCAAAGTCTGAAGAAGAAAGCAGATGATAAATGTGGACTAGCTTATCAAAGAGAAAAGAATCCCCGGTATATTGACAAAGGGATGCCTAAAACACATGACTGAGACAAAAGTAAGTTTCTATCTCGAAGTGAAAGCAACGAAATGTAATTTTGGGAAATAATGCACCAGAGCGTAAAGGTAAAGGAATTGTAAATTTGTAACTTAAAAGAAAAGCTCAAGATGTGTTGTTTGTATGATTTGAAACATAATATGCTTAGTGTCACCAAGTTTGTGACCGAGGTGTGAAGTTGTTTTTACCTCAAAGACTCAGAGAATAAAATCGCGGATTCGTGTCAACGGTTGGTAAAAAGGTATAAGAACATAAAACAATGTCTATGTCTTAAAAGAAGAAGAAGAAGAATGCAACTTAAGCAAATATGATGAAAGTTAGCTGTGGCATAGAGACTTGGCTCACCCAATTTTGATCACATAATCAACTCAAAAACAATGGGGCAAGAAAAGATCTTCCAAAAGATATCAAAGCCATATGAAACTATTTGTAAACTCGCTAGAAAGCGAGTTTCTACTCGCGACTCTCACTAAATCTAAAAACTTTCCTTCAATAGAAAACCTCTCCAGCTAGTACATAATATGGATCTATGTGGACCATCAAGGAAGGAAGGTACATGCAAAGAAAATTACTTCATGTTGATTATTGATGATTATTCTGCCTAACTTGGGTTGCCTTTGAAAGAAAAATCTCGCTATCAAAAATTCAAAGTGTTTAAGGCTCAATCGGTGAATCAAACGTAGAAAGATTAAAGACAAGAAGGTTCTGAATAGAGGAGGAGAATTTAGTTCTATAATCTCAAAGACTCGCGGATAAGCATGGATCAAAAGAGAGCACACACTCCAAAGACTCCATAGCAAAATGGAGTTGTTGGAGATGCATTGTGGTCAAGTAAAACAAATGGCAAGATCAATGATGAATGAAAGGAACATACCTCGCATTGATATTGTGAAGCAATTCATACAACTGCTCATATCTTTAACAAAGCTCATCTTAGACCACACAACGACAAGATCCTTTATGAACTTTGGTTTGCAGACCTGCCTCGATCAAGCATTTTAAAGTTTTCGAGCACATGTTATATCAAGAACAATGATGAAAATATTTGCAAATATAGATGACAAAAGATGATGAAGGTATCTTCTTGCTATGCTACAAATAGTAAAGGATACATATGTTACAATAAAAGACTCCACAAACTAGTTGATTGTATATAAAAGTTGATGAAGAAAATCCCAAATGTAGCCGTAAGCAAAGTATTGAACCAAGAATAAAGATATAGTTGAAGATGAGTGCGCGTAAAGTCCAAGGATCTGAAAGGGAAGAGTCTGGATCGAATGAAGATACAAACCTTCAAACCTATTAATAAATCAGCAGAAGAAGCAAAATCTCCTCTCGAATTATTAGAAAGAATCATCCCGAAAATCGATAATCAGATATAAATGAAGGAGTTCAGACAAGGAAATTGATTAAAGAATTTGAACAATCTCATGTTGCTTTTTATCTATGACTAAACCTAAAATTTTGAGGAAGCTAGCCGAAGATAATTGGTTAGAGCAATGAATGAAGAGAGCTTGATCAAATTGAAGAACAATACTTGGGAGCTCTGTTCCTAGACCAAGATAAGAATGTAATATCCAAATGGGTTTTCAAGAACAAAATGAATGAAAAAGGACTAGTCTGTTAGAAATAAAGCCGTATCATTAATTTTGTAAAGGGTATACACAAGTTGAAGGTTAGGACTTGATGAAACTTGGCACCAAATGTTGGCAAGATTGGAAGCTATCAATTTTGCTTAATTCCTCGCCATAAGAATTTGAAAGTTTATCGGATGGATGTTGTCGTCATTTCTTTAATGGAGATCTAGAGGAAGAAGTATATATGGAACAACCCGAAGGATTCTCATTGAACATTACAATCCTAATTATGTTTGTAGGGTCAAAAGGCCCTATATGGATCAAAACAAGCACCACGAGCTTGGTAATATAGATTGACAAATTTCTACAAGAAAAGGGTTCAAGAAAGTGGTTTTCTAATTCTATGCGCATGTAATTTGAAATGTCCATGATAGAGAACTGGCTATATTTTCTGCTTTACAAGTAAAACAAAGCTCTGTGGGAATTTTCATTTCTCAAGAAAATATTTGAAAGAAATGTTGAAGAAACTTCTATGGAAGATTCCTATAGTTAGCACACCTATGGTGGTTGGTTGCGTACGAAAGTAAAGATGATATTTCACCGATGTTGATCAAAGAACATATTTCTCAATGATAGCGCTTCCTTCGACATCACAAAGATTCGGCCCCGATATAATGCAAGCCGTTGAATGGTTGGTCATTTTCAACAGCTCTAAAGAAATTCATTTGGTAGTCATTAAAAAGGATATTTAAATACTTGAATAAGATGACTTATGGTCCGGTGGTATCCCAGAAATCAGCCGCTAACTTCTTATTTCAGATGCGACCGGCCAACCGTGTTGATGAGAGAAAAAGCACCAAAGGAGGAGCATTCTTCCTGGGTAATTCCATTAGTTGTATGGTTTAGTAAGAAGCAAGGATCTATTTCATCCACCACAGAGGCGTATCATATCAAGGTTACATTTGGTCGTGACACAAATTTTATGATGATACAAACTCTTTGCAGATCTAAAGATAAATTACACCGATCCCATTCCAATTCACTATGATAAATACCTCACATATTATGTCTCCAAGAATCATGTTCTTCATTCCAAGACTAAAAATATCCCAATAAAATACCATTATCTAATAGATCACGCTGAAAATAAGAACATAAAATTAGAATACGTTCCAACACAATAACAGGTGGCAGATATTTTTACAAAACCATTAGCAACAACCCTTTGGATATCTTCGCCAAAAGTTGGGGGTTATAATATCTTGTTTCTAATATGTGCACCTAGTCAGAGGGAGTACGTATTGAATATCTGATGTATTCCGAAGATACTTATAGCTGGGATTGTGGGGAGTATGTTTTATAAAGATCAGAGGAATTTTTGACATTGATGGCCAAAGGGAGAGTAAGAGAGAGAGAAGATCCACTGGCTACGTGGGTGATAGACTAATACATGGGTGCTTGTGTTGCCATCAATGCCAAAGTGGAGATTGTTGGAAACGCTTAATGTACAATCTAATGCTTGCTTCGATGGCAAATAAAGGAAGATGACAAAAGACATAAGACAAGTTCGAGGTGAATGATCAAAGCGCGGAATGATCAAGGCAAAGCAGATGAGAGAAAGGTTGAAGATCTAACGATCATTGAAGAGGAGACAAATCCTACCATCGCATTCAATCTATATCCCACCAATCGCTGGATCGAAGAGAACCCATTTAGCCTTTGGGAACTGCAAGGAGAAGCGGTAATCATTACATGGAAAATTTGGCGATGAAATTCGAAACATCGATCAAACTTTGACTGGAGCCGCTAATTCCACCAATGCCTGAGTATCGGGGATTAGGACTTGACAACAAGAACTTTGAAATCAAGGATGACCCACTGCTAAGATAAGAAGTGATCCGGACTGCTGATATAACCTTATCTGAGTTTTGTGAATCGGGATTTTGAAGTGAAAAAAAAACATTCGACAACAAAAACCCTCAAATCGCTGACATGATTTCGCTGATTTAATCGCCAGGGGTCAATAGAGACCGATCAAGACCTGATCCCACGCCATCATGAGGTGGTTTCCGGATCATGACTTGGAGAGTCCTTGGTCACATTAGCGAGATGGGACAGATGTCAAGACAAGTGAGGAGCCAAGTTTCATCGGCAGACTCCGGCCGTGGAGAACGACACGTATGGGTGATTACCTATTGTGAGTGGGGTCCTTCACACAGCTCCATTTCATTCTGACTCGTATTAAAAGACAAAAGGGGGTCCGTGACCGATTGAGCCGCCGCGATCTAGGTGCTTCTTAATCTTTGACCGCCGAGATGTGTGCCCACCGACTCCCCCACCTCTAAAGATAGAATGGCAGGGGCTTTAATCGACCTTTAATCGTAGATCCGAGAGTTATCAGATTATGGCCATCCATATTTTCTCACTGGATATCCAACGATGTAGATGAATTTAAACAAGATCGAGGGTTAATGTTTTGACAGATTAACCATCGAAGTTTGAATCGTTAGCAAAACGGACTCCATGATTGCAAATCACTACTGCTTTCAACATGACCAAATATTAGATAGTTACGTTTTGCCTAAGGAGTTGGGAAATTGAACTGGCCATGTTCTAGCTGCGATAAAAGAAGATGAACCGTGACAGTTCGTTATTGTTCCGTATGTGAAAAGAAGAAATGAAACCTAAGAAAAAGTAGAGGAGAGGATGCTAGGAGGAGATTATATAAGAGTAGAATGACGAAAGAGTAGAAGGATACCGTATCGACAGAAGAGAAAATGCAAAGAAGAATAACAGAATGAAATGAGAGCAAGAGGTGATGCAGAGCATACACACGAATAGACAGAGGAAGAGAAGAGTAGCAAAAAAACGTACAAAAGACCATTTACGTAACAAAGAAAGATTATTAAGAACTGATTTATCCGTGAAGTTGAATGTTTATTTAGCCATTAATATTCTATATGGAAGGAAGGTGTTTCTGAGGCCTCGTTGTCCCTCAGAGGTCATGAGAGCTTGAATACGTAGTTGTAGCTTCCATTTGGTTGTACCCAGATAAACCGTGGTGGTAGTGGTGCTAGGAGAACAAGGTTCTCTATTATGTTTACGTGCTTGGAGCTCAGGTAACTGGAAGTTGGTGCTCATCCATTGTACACGAACTACATGTGGAGTTGGTGGCCTCTTAGTGGGTGCTAGAAAACTAGAGCGGTGCTCTCAAACAAGTTGCAAAATTAAAACAGAGGTATGTTCTCACATTGAGTTGGTGCTCAATTAAAGATGATGTACTTAACTTAAAAGACTGCTTATCATCATTTTCAAGAAGAAGAGGTTTTCCTTATGGGTTTCCCTCGTGAAAAATCTGTCCTCGTAGTATATTTTATGTGTGACTGCTGTTCTTTACCTTTACTGTCCAGAGTCAATATTGTTGATGATCACATGAAGAAAGATTAATGTACTAAGAGACTTAAAATTGTTTAAGCTCACATACAACCGATTCAATTTCCCTCTCAGCTGTATTAATAATTCCAACAATTACGCGGCGTTCTCTCGGTGCTACCAGCGTCATCATGCTCACGTTATCATGCCACGGTCACTTCCTACCCTTCCATGTGCATTGTACGATGATGACATCATCTAGAGGATGTTGACGCCGCCAGATGGATGTTGACTCATCCCCCGTTGGATCGGGCTAGGTTGACCAAACTTGACCTGCAGAATAGATTTCAACTGTTAACTCCTCGCTTAATGAGCCAAGCAGTGTCATTAGAAATATTGCAACGCACTCTTCGCGGATTATTCCATTTTACGCTGAGTTTGAACTTTGATTTTTCCTTTCCTGCCCGGCCGGAGCCATTCTGAAGCGCTCTGAAAGTTACTCACCAGAGTCTTAGTTGTTATTAGCCTTTTTTGGATCCTTTTTGGATAACGCCTTTCCACCGGTGATCCTTTGACCACCAAAATCTTTCATCAATCAACAAGTAATTGAGGGAAAAGTCCTCACTTTGTCCTTCTCATCCACTTTGCCTTGCTTGATGTGTGCCCTTTAACTTACCGAAGATAATCAACATCACCCTCGCTATGTGAAGTCCTCATCCTGCTGTCTAGGATGATATATTCCTGTAGCTCATCCAAGTACTAAGGTGCAAACTCATCAACTCAAGGTATTGAAACTTCCTCATCTTGATCCATGATCATTGAGGCTCAAAAGTTTCAAGTTCTCAACGCTCACAACTAAGTAAATCTTTCATGGGCAGGAAGATCCTTTAATTTAAAAACATTAGTGTCGCTTTTCCAAGATAGTGAAGGGTCCATAACTAATGGGCTTGATTTTCTTGCCTTCACCCTCTGAATATCTCCTTGTTTATGAAGCCATACTCTGTCTAACTTGGAAACTAATGATCAACCATGTTTTCATGCCTAGATTTATAATGCTCAATTTTCTCCAACTATTCCTTTGGACTTCCTTGTGTATTCATGATCCTCCGGATGAACTTGTGAGCTCTGTCTTTCGTTCATTCTTCTTCATTTACATCGACATCTATCCCATATCAAGTCTAAAGGAACCTTTGGTAGGTACCAAAAACACGTCTCAATAGGCAGAACTCGAAAGTGAATGAATGTAAAGCCCTACAGTAACACATGTTGTAGATAGTATCTCGCTCATTCCATAACTTGGGATGCTGTCAGCAGTAGCCTCGAAGAAAAGTACCATTGTTTGGTTTACCATCTATGTTTGTTCGTCGGTCCGTGGATGGAAAGAAATGCTCTTCTTCAATTTGGTGTCCATCATCCTCCATAAGCTAGTACAAAAGTCCCCAAGGAATGTAGTATCTTGATCCGAGATGATGGATGTGGGTAATCCCAAAGTGAACCCAAACATACCGAAAAGATTAGTGCTGTTCTCAGCTGATCTACTTGCATGGCATCAAGATACACATCTTGTTTAACCTATCCACATAACATACAAATAATCATGACCACCCTTGGTCATTGGTAAACCCCTACAAAATCCATGGGATATTCCTTTCCCATGAATGGGATGGAACAAGAAGTGATGAATATAAAATCCAGCTTTTATAGCCCCAATTTTCCGTTAGTGGGCTTACAAGTAGAACATATCACACACCCTTTACATTTATTACAATTGATTTTCATTTGAGTCACAATAACAAAACCTCTCCAAGAAATGAGCCATAGTTTTCTTACCCCAAAATTCCTGCACAAGAGAAGTGTGAGATTCTAATATTACATAGACTCATTCACTTTTAGGAATACATAACTTTCCAAGATGGTAGAGCAGTTTTCCTTGCATACAATAGTTCTCTACCTGCGCACCCGTGGTTAGCTTCATACTTCTTTAAAAATATTCATTGACGACATATTGTTCTATTATAGCTATCATGAGATAAAGAAGTATTCTTTCCAAAACAATAGAAACAACAATAGAGGTCTAGAGTTATCAACTACCTTGTTACGCGGTAAATTTTGTACTTGATTATCAGATGAAATTGTTGTAGAAATCCCATCCATCCAGAGGCTCCATGATTGTTGCAATTTTGTCCGTGTTTGAAAATACCAGAAGGGTCAGGATCTGCATGTATGATTGTTTCCTTCCCAACAAGCAAGCTTCCATTGCTTTACGCTTTGGACTAATGCATACAACTCTTTATCATATGTAGGATAGTTAACAACAACTGGTTAAAAGTTCCAGCGGTAATAGATAGGCTTATTATATTGCATCAATACTACACCCATGGCATAACTACCGCATTTGTCTCGATCTCAAAAGGTTGTTGAAGATTTGATGGTGCTAATATTGGTGGGGTATTGATCTTCTCCTTCAAAATATTGAAAGCTTTTATTGTCGTGCCCTTCCCACTGAAAGTGTTCTTCACACTCATTAAGGCTTGTAGAGGAGTCGCTATGAAGGAGAAGTTGGGAATGAATCTCTCCAATACATCAGATTTCACCTAAGAAGCTTCGTGACTTCTAAGCTACACCTTCTTTGCCCGTGGCATTTGACACCACATCTATCTTTGAAGGATCAATTTTCAATTGTCCTCCTCCTACAATATGACCTAACTACACAAGTTTATCTCACCAAATTCACATTTAGAAAATTTTAAATACAACTTTTCCTTTGCAAAGCATCCACATTTTCTTTACATTACTTACATGTTCATCCTAAGTCCCACTAAAAAAATGTCAGTTTCACATACAATCACAAAGTCATCTAGGAAGGCATGAATACATCATTCATCATTGCATACGAAAGTTGTCGAGCATTACAAAGCCCAAACGACATAACTAACCACACAAACAACTCATTTGGTTTTAAAGGCAGCTTTCCATGCATCATGTTCTACAAACCTGATTTGATGATATCCATTGTGTAAATCCAACTTAGTGAAATAAACAACATTCTTCAATTGATCAAGTAAATCATCTATGCAGGAAGAGGGCATCGATTTTTCATCAGGATTTTATTTAAAGCCCGGTAATCGACACACACATTCGCCATGTGCCATAATTCTTTGGCACCATCACAATCAAATAAACACAAGGAGATGAACTGGTTCTAATGACCCCTTGATCCAATAAGCCTATACCGCTCGACTGCTTTCATCTCCAATAACTAACATCCCAGAGCATGCCCACATTAGGAAGAATGGAGAGGAGAATCTTGTTGAAGATGTATCTCATGTTGGATTTCCTTATTAGGAGGTAATCCATTTTGTTCCTGCAAAATATCATCATACTTAGAAACAATATCTATTAATTCATTTTTATGAGATGGATCACACCTTGGAAAGCTTCGGATGTCCAGACATCTTTCTCTCTAACGACCATGAGTACATATATCTTATTAGTGGTTTCGAGTCTTTTCATTTGCCCTGCACTAACATATCTTGTATTTACCCTCATGTCAGAGCTTTAACAATATATTCCACTTCCCCATTAGTAAGGTGATATTTGTTCGCGACGAAGAAGATTGATTTTTCATCATAAAGATAAGGACTTCAACACCATGCCACATACATCAAGTGGGTACAACATCCAAATCCACTCCCATCAATCAACTTCAAGCAATAGAAAATTTGATCCTACATTGTTTGGTGACATTAATTTTGTTTTATCATATACCCATCCAAGAGGATACTGGATGTGGTTTCATTTCAAGTCCTATCTTCTTGACAAGTGCTTCAGATATTAAGTTTACTTGGGAACCCGATCAAATAATGTATCTATATTAGTATGTTTAGATACAACTCTTATATGAAATAACTCATTCCTTTTCCGTTCATCAATATGATACTATTGGAACTAGAAATATCATGAAGATAATATTTACCTTCTACTCCAACCATTGTGATCTTTCCTTCATTCCTAATTGAACCAAGATCTTGTTGCATTGTAGCAACGATCTTTGTCTTCCCTTCCACCTAACTATTTTGGTTTCTTTTCTGGATGTATTTTTCAACAATGTTCTTCATCGTGACCTCTCTTCTTGTAATTAGTGCAAGATGGTTTTCCTCCTCTTTTGTTATTGTAGCGATCTTTTTGTCTTTCCTTTTAAACTTTTGTGAAGTATTTTGTGGGAAATTAGTTGCTTCTTTGTGGGATCTTCTGAACATGTTTCCCTCGCTCTCAAGGTGTGAGTGGCTTGCACACAAACTGGCCAAGACTAGTGGGGTTAAACTCAAGAAAGTAGGACTTAATATAATAAGAAGTGTGCTAATATATTTCATAAAAGTTTCATAAGAATCCAAAGGAATATTCAATGCAAGAGCTTTCTTCCTAAATTCTTCTGAAACTTTGTATGCTTTTGACCTTTACTTTGTTTTAAAGTTTGCCATTCCATCATTGCTTTATGTAAATACCTCTAATGGAAAATTTTGTTTCTTATCACCGACAATTTCATCGCGGAGGAAAGAAGATTACCACACTTTTACTTCTGTCCCCGGCTGGCTTCTCCCACCATACGAGAGTTTATGCCTTTCCAACCGAAGATAAAACCATTTACACTTTAAAATTCCTTTCATCAATATGTTGGACACGTCAACACACTTCAACTCCGTCGGATCCAATTATCTAGCTTTTCAAGATTAACATCTCCATTAAAAATAGTTAAAGCAATTTACATCAATATTTAATAATGGTTTCCTAAAAGAATATTTATGGCTAGAATGATGAGAATGATGAGAATGCTCGGAAGAAGAAGAACTAGAACTTCAAGGTGAAGACGTAGGCTCGGGAGGATCTCCTCCATCCCTTTGGTTTATCGAAGCATCATCATCTCCATAAAGTTTCTTTTTCATCCTTTTCTCGTAATCTCCATACATTCATTCAACTATTTTAACATGCGAAAAGACCATGTGAAATTTTTATCTTGTTCATCACACTTCTCATCTTCTACCATTTTCTTCCTTCCGGATGCACGATAATCTCAGGATTGAAAGTCATAATATTTGCTTCACCTTGTTTATGGTTGGCCTTAGTAAGCATTCACACTCAACAATTAAACTCAAATACTTATTGTTTCGACCAACCCCAACCGTTGAAGGAAAATATTAATAATGAAGAGAGATAAGCATCATATATGAACACAAAACTTGATAATGGAATTCGTCCCTAGTGGATCCGCGCCTCCTGTCCCCGCTTCAATGGTAGGCTCTTTCATTAACTCAAGAAAGAATTTGGCAAAATACATAAGTATATCTCATTCCTTAAAATCAAGTCGCGAAAAACAATGCTAAGATAAGAAATGACAACACCATTGAATTCTTGTCACCGAATTACCCAAAAATGACTATATCCACGCTCGGATCCGACTTTGGCACTTCATGCCCAAGAAGAATTATGTCTTGATTTATGTGCCCTCCGCGAACCGGCAAGGCGAATAATACCGTCCTCACCAAAAAATCATGCCCTAGAGGTCATACGGCTCAAGGCCTCCTCATGGTTCTGGATCCACCTTTTAATAAAAATGTGGGCGACATGTACCGCGGTACCCATGACCCAAGGGTTAGGGGCTAAGTACATATGCACAAAGGTGGGATGTCCTGGTTTCGATCCCCATGGACTCCATTTTTTGTGTCTTGGTTATATTGTTTATATAATATATGTCTGTCTCTCTAGATTTAGTGGTGTTACCAGGAAGTTTCTTCCCAACAAGATTTAAACTATGGCTATAGTTGGCATGGTCTTCTAGATTTGGCAGACCCACCACTATTTTTTTTGTTTCAAAAATTTTCTACGTTGTCTCAGGCATTTCTCGCCCCCACATGGCGTACCGATTGGCCACGTATGTTCTCTCATTGGCCACGCCGCTAAGTTAGTACGCCATGTCGCAAGACATATCGTGATGTATGGATTCCGCCACGGCACAATCCCATTGGTCCACCTGGATCGGGTCCGAAAAGCCATCAACCGCAGACACATGGCAATCCCATGGTGTGTCCACATCATCATGTCGCATTACATAAACATGCCACATTTCACTTCCCCTGCTCCTACCACATGCGTTGTACGAATGATGATGTCATATATACTGATGACATCGAAGACGGATGGCAATTGACTCATCCCTTGGTCGATCGTATTAGGTTGACCAAACTTTAATTTGCGAATATCTTTTTCAATTCAGAACTCCGGTTGATCTGAAGCCATTTGTTTAGAAATCTTGCACACGCTCTTCAGCGATTATGGCATTTTCACCGAAGTTTTGGGAACTTTTGAATTTTTCTTCTTTGTTCCGCTAGAGCCATTCTGAGCATTTTGAGCTACCTCTGAGAGTTCTAAGTTATTCTTAGCCTTCTCTAAATCCTTTTAGATCACTTATCTTTCCTCTAATATTTGCATTTGGGATTTTTCTTGCATAGGAATCTCCACTAGTTCTTATGGTTCAGTGGAGGCTGCCAACTCTTCGTCATTTGTGTATGTTGCAAGGAGAGCGGTGAGGCCTTCGCCAAGAGTGTCTTGGTCCTCGGCGTTGTTGGAATTCAGGTGAGTATCCTCCTCCGTCTATGTGTAGTAAGGGATGCGACTGACTTCCTTTGTTTTGGTTTTCCTTCCTCGGATCGCCTCGCTCGATGATTCTTCTTTACGCCGGTTGTAGCCCATGTTTTCTCCTTAATTTATTCGGCACAAGAGGTAGGCTGGCAAACCTCTAAAAGTCGCCTTCTATGGGTAGTTTAAGGTCCATTTATCTCCACATCAATGTCACGGTCTACTTCTACCAGAGTTGCAGCATCGCGGGATTTTTCCCTTATTTTTATCTTGGGTTTCTTTTGTAGAGTTGCAACAACTGCTCCTTATGTATGTGTGGCTTCATTGTTTAGTGGAAGCGTTGCAGTCGTAGTCTCCTGTGGGGTCGAAAGTGCAGGCATTGCCTGCTTGGCTTCTTGAAGGGAAACAAATTCATTTTCATTGAAGAGAATGGGTGGCTACAATATATTGTTCTAGGTGAGGCCTTGTTTTTGAAACACATGCTCAACCAATAATTTGATAAGGACATGATGTGATACAACCTCCCTAGGGTTCTTGTCCCTTTGAGCCAACACCGCCATTGTCTATAATAAATCAATAGAAGATATAACATATTGACGCCGCTATGGCATGGAAGGTCACAGCGGTGTTGAACGCGAATGGTGCTGACAGCATCCCCACAAGTGAAGTAACATTGGAAAAAGACAACCACATCTTCCCATGGATGAGACGAATGAACACCAATGGTTGGAATCATGTTCCTTTCGACTTTAAAAGCTTCCTTTAGTTCAAGGAAATTCTTGGATTTCGGGTGCAGTCCTTCAAATTATACGATTCTTTCACCTAAGTGGTGGTCCCGTGATTCTCAATATAGTCCTCCGTGGAACTCAATTCCATGTTCTGCATCATGGAGGCTCGGCTGTGGTAGTTCATGGAGAATTTAGCCCATATCATCATTGTAGACCTCAGAATCGTAAGACATACTCCACCCAGCCCCACTATCCCAAGATTTTCCTCGATGTCGCTAAACCTTTATCAACATTGGTTTCATCGAATATCTATGGATTAATGATCCACCCATGGCTTCTTTCCTCTGTTAACTCTAAGTATTCGAGTTTTTCAAAGATATGAGAGTTATGGGGTGGTGAGTTCAAAATTGTAATAATTATGGGTGGTGGTTGTGATAGTGGTGATTATGGTAATGATGTGAAGGATTACATAGGAATGATTAGACACATGTCATTAGAATGTATTTATTACAAATTCGGATAGGAATGCGTACATGGCATGACTTACCTTGAGTGGTGTACGAGTATGACGTGGATCAAATCTTGACGATGGAGGATGCAATAATGGTTCTTGTCGGAACTACGACATCAATGTTATCAATTTCTTCAACCATAATTGCAGGAACAACAATGTTTGGAAACACGAGCTGCAAGTGGAGTCGTAGCAATTTGAGTTGCAGCGACAAAACTGCAACAATGATAATGTATCTTTATGTTGGTGATGTGAATTACAACATAGGTGCTGGAGGAGAAAGGTGTGGATGGAAACTGAAAAAATGGAGTGAAGTTGCAAGCGGAGTTGCAACAACGTGAGTCGCAACAACAAATTTGTAACACTCAAAACTAAATGGATGAAACTTGTTTAGAGGGAAAAAGTTGTGGCACAAGAGTTGCAATGACAAAGTTGCAACACAAATGATGCATTATATGGTATGTTTTTTAGTTGTAGCATCGGTGGTGTAGGGAAAAGGTGGAAAGTGGGAAGATGAATTGAGGTTTTAGTGAAGTTGCAGCGATAAGAGTTGCAACAATGAAGTTGCAATAGTGAAAAAAGACTGAGATTTGGGTGAAAAAATACTTATGAGTTGTGTGAAATGAAGGAACAATGGAGTTGCAGCCGAGAGAATGGGAGAAGGGAAATTGATAAAATTGTGGGAGGAAATGAGAATGGAATCAGTGAAATGAATATGGAACTGTTTGTGGAGTAGCAACCAAGGAAATAGGACAAAGGGTATGAATGCAATGGGAATCTGCAGGAACGAGAGTCACGAAAATGGGAATAGTTGCATCAACGGAAGTTGCAGTCGCACGAGTCGCAACATAGAGAATTGTAGTGACAACCAGAGTTATAGCGGCAAGTGTTGCAATGATGAAAATTGTTGCGACAAAGGGAGTTGCAACAATGAGAGTGGCAACAAAGGGAGTTGCAGTAGAGATAATCACAACAACTGGAGTTGCAACAACAAGAAATGGAAACAATGTTATTCTCCCCTGTGGATCCTACAAAAAGTGATTATTAGAAAGAAACAAGTTTTTATTGAGAAGGATCTTGACATAACCATCATGAAACCATGAAGTTCTCTTCTTGTTTA
>SNQJ01S0054103.1:39494-50975 GCA_010110895.2 Picea sitchensis
TCAACCTTTGTTTCCTTCATCACTACTAAACTACCTTTCGACAATGTGAGTGCTCCACCTTGACCTGTATACTTATATCCACAAGAATCCAACACTCCCAATGAAATCAAATTTGATTTAAGCTCAGGTACATATCTAACATCTATTAATTCCCTAACAATACCATCGAACATCCTAATTCTAATACTGTCGACCCCAACAGATTTACAAGGAATACCATTTCCCATAAACACTACACCCTCATCAATAGATTGGTAAGAAATGAACCAATTTCTATGTGAGCACATGTGGTGGGAGGCACCTGAATCTAACTTCCATTCTTCTTGATATTGTAAATTACTAGAAACAGATAAAACTTGATCAGTCATACCTGAATTTCTTACAGCCAAATTTGATTCCTTTGTATAGTTTTCCTCAGATTCCTTTCTTTTCCAACAATCTTTCTTGAGATGTCATGTTTTGCCACAGTACCAACATTTTGCTTTACCTTTTTTGTTTCTTAACTTAGATTGAGAAAAAAATCTCTCATTATGCTCTTTAGTTCGACCTCTGACCAACATCGCCTCTGAAGTTGAGGTTTATTTACTAGATTTTCTCCTCATCTCCTCATCCAACAAAACTCCCACAACATAGTCATAATCTAAAACATTTGTTGAGCTAAAGCTAATAGAGGTGACTAGATTATCCCAAGACTCAGGCAACGGACACAATAGTGTAATAGCCTTATCTTCATCTTCGAATTTAACTTCCATACTAGTTAATTGAAATATAAGGGTATTGAAGGTATTTAAATGGTCAACAACTTTTGTACATTCTTTCATCCGCAAACTGTACAATTGTCTCTTCAAGTAGATTCTGCTCATCAAGGACTTCGTCATATGTAGACTTTCCAACTTGCTCCATAAGTCTGATGTTGTATCCTCTCCTACAATATTAAACAAAACATCATCTGCCAGACACAAACGAATGGTACTAAGAGATTTTGCATCCAAATCTTCCCATTCCTCATTCGTCATGGCTGTTGATTTCTTTGACTTTCCTGCCAATGCTTTTTGCAACCCTTGTTGCACCAGTAAATCCCGCATCTTGAGCTTCCAAAGCTCAAAGTTTCTTTTACCGCTGAACTTTTCAACTTCAAACTTTGAACTCTGCATCTTAGTCATTAGCACAAAAAGTCTCCTAACACCCACTGCTTATAAAACCCAAGGCCCTTTTAAAAATAATGTGGAGGAATAATAAAGAAGGTTAAATGTGGATTCTTAATAAATAAGGTCAAATAATAACCACAAAAGGTTTAAAATAATAAATTTTTTATATATTTCATAAAACCTTTTATATCCACTTTAATTTACATAACATCCACGTAATCCACCTCACATAAAGGTACTCCTTTAAATATTATATCAAATTCCAAACAAAACAAACCTTCATCCCTTTAAAAGACCATACCTTAAATTTTTCAAGAAGAAAAATTATACGATTGTTGTAAAAGAGATCGACGCTCCTTCTCAATGGGTGGGGGAGAGCTAGCTTCAAGATCAATGCTCCCTTAGGTTTCATGGGGGAGTGCTAGTGCTCCTTGAATGTGGATGGGGGAGTGTCGATGCTCTGTGGTGTATGATACGGGTGCACGTGATACACAAAAGTTTTAATTCTAGAAGTGTGAGTGTGTCGGCGCATCTCTAACACTGCATAGGGAGAGCCGATGACTTTCTAATCAATTTCCTCCTGTGACACCTACTCAATTCACCTTCTTTCACAACAGATCTTGGTTCACGGATCTCCAACGCAGTAGCTCTGATAACAACTGTTAGAATTACAAATGTGGAAAACACAATTCACATATGATAATTAACAATCACACACATAAGAAACACAGAGATTTCACGTGGTTCACCCAAACGTTGGGCTACATCCACCAAGCATAGGCATCGGTTGTCTTATTATTCAGATCATGAAGATTATTGTAACATATATTGAAAATTCTGAACTTACTTAGGCACTTTCGCCCAAATTTAACAACAATATCCAACAAAGCTTATAACATTCAAGTCACTCCATTACGCTCAGATTTTGATAGCAATGAAAACCGGTGGAGAAGTAAATCTAATACGTTTATTGTCTCCGTTGCTGCTCAATTGTTGACGGGATCCATTACAAAAATATAGGGCCTTCATTTTGTTGTGGTTGCTACTCGTTTCAATGAAATTGTAACTAAACCCCTTGTTGAGGGTGCTTTGGAGGCTTTTAGAAGACATTCTGTCAGAGAGGAAGATATTGATGTAATCCGGGTACCAAGAATCTTTGAGATTCCCTTAGTTTCCCAAACACTGGGGAAGTCAGGAAAGTATCATGTGGTGATGTGCATGGGAGATTTTCTTAGAGGTGCTACTACACATTATGATGTCGTGGAAAATTCTACAGCATCAGGAATAGTTTCTGCTAGTTTGAATTCAAGTATACCATGCATATTTGGCGTTCTAACCTATGAGAATATGGAACAGGCTCTTGACAGAGCTGGGGGAAAGGTTGGAAACAAAGGTGTCGAAGCTATTGTGATTGTGATTGAGATGGATTCACTATTTAAACATCACATCAAATGTTAAAATTGGTAAAGAGAATGCCCTTCCTATATGGTCAGTATCTGGGCAATAGATCCATAGAAGTGACAACATTGGGTCTTGTGGTTATTGGTTTTGACATTGAAGGACTCTTGCAGTTAGAAATTCTTTATAAGGAGAGGAACCGAGAGGATGGATGGGACGTGACAAGAGTAACTCCCAATGGCACGAGAAATCATCACTGCACAAGAGATTCTCCACCCCAGTTATGAACACATCATCTCGCCAGATAGCAATCTCAGAAGTGCAAAGCCACAGCAAGGGTAACCCCAATTCTGCGTGGATCATTATCCACGACCACATGTACGACTGCACCAACTTCCTGAAAGAACATCCGGGAGGGGTAGACAGCATCTTCATAAACGCTGACACAGATTGCATAGAATATTTTGATGCCATTCATTCCTCGAAAGCGAAGGCCATGCTCGAAGACTATCGCATTGGAAAGCTCATTGCACCCTCAGGAATCACCGCAAACTCCTCCTTCTCCTCTTTGTCCAATAGTGATATCGATGCAGCTCGTGATCACAACAAATCCCTAACTGGACTTCCATATAAAATGACCCACCTTTCGCCAATAAGAGAGTCCCCGGCCCCTTCGAGACAAACAACCCTTGATCCAAAGCAACAGATCCCACGCGTGATGTCATATTGGATTACAGGCAGAATGGAGAACTTATGCATCCAGACCATGGTTTTCCCGTGAGAACGATTGTCCCTATATTCATCGGAGGATGCATGATCAAATGGCTAAAGGGTATCCGGGTTACATCACAAGAGTCTGAAAGCCACTACCATTTCCATGATAACCGCCTTCTACCCTCCGATATTGATGTTGAAAAGGCTACTGCAGAAGAGTGGTGGTTTAGGCCAGATTACATTATTAACGAACTCAATATTAATTATGTCATCACAACTTTAACCTAGGGAGACATTTTTCTCATCAATTCCTTGACTGCGCAAAGACCATATACGATCAAAGGATATGCGTATTCGGGTGGAGGAAGAAAAATCATATGGGTTGAGCTCACAGTGGATGGGGGTGAGACATGGATTCTATGTAAACTTAATCATCGAGAAAAGCCAACCAAGTATGGAAAATACTGGTGTTGGTTCTTTTGGAATGTTGAGATTGATGTCACACAACTATTAGGGACCAAAGAGCTTATTGTACGTGCTTGGGATGCCGCCATGAACACACAACTAGAATATTTCACATGGAATGTCATGGGGACGATGAACAATAGTTGGTTTCATGTAAAACTGAGAGTGTGCAAGCATAAAGAAGGGGGGATAAGTCTATTTTTCGAGCATCCTACAGTGCCAGCAGAGGAACTTATAACAAATGGGATGGAGTGGCTCGTTCCACAGCACTATTTTTTCCCCAATGCCTGAAAAGCGATTCTAGTGTCTCTTGATAATGTTGGCATGTGGAATCTTTGTGCCGAAAACCTAGATGCCTGGTATCTAGATCAAGAAACATATGTAATGGTTGTGAATCCGGAGATCAATAACAAAAATGAGTTGCCTCTACCCAGCAATGCTCTTTACTATGGTGCCTTCTCATGCATACAAAAGCCATAGTCTCATTCAAACAATGAAAAAGCATCGAGTTCATCCATCAATGTTGCTATAGTTACATTGTTAGGTGGCTTTCTGATTTTCTGGGGAATACTTTTCGACTAAACTATCCTGCCCCATAGAAATTCCTGTCCACTTGTCAAATGATTAATAACGGTTCAAAGAAGCTGGCAGAGCATCTGGCAGTCGCAGAGTTCCAAGAAGGCAAACTGTTTCATATTTCTCGAAACAAAAAGAGATTTGTTATTTTTTTTTATGTAACGTATTGAGGGTGCGATTAGAAATAATCATTGGGAGGAGGCTGACAGATGGGGGGGGGAGCTGGGGAAAAAACCTCTTTTGAAGAGGGGATCCTTTTGTAAGACGAATTATTTTGTAAACCCAGAATGGAGTAATACAGACGACGTTTTCACTTGATATTGTGAGATTCATCACGGCCGATTCTTTCAGTATGTTCTCCCTGTTGTCATTGTCATATTGTTTATCTCTTCCTCTTTCAGCTGAGTTAAAATTTGTTTGGAATTCATTTTATATGCTCCTTACACACAATTGATATATATGTGTTGTGTTTCTATGGTGACTGGTCAGAGTTCACTCAAGATAAGTTCTCTGCATCTAGTTATCATCCTTTGTTTTTTTTTCTTTCTAAAGTTGTAGTGAAAATTCGTCCTTGATAGATGCTTTCACTGTGATGGCCTTTCCTTTTCTTTTTCTGCTACCACATCATGATTATCANCATTTTCCGCAAGTTATACGATCACTGTTACCATATCCTTTCTTTGGTTTTCACTTGACTCCATGCCCAATGGACTGTTTCCCTGGTCCAACCCCAAACTTTAAAAATCCTAAACTATCATTTACCCATAAATCTGCCCACCATTTCACGCTTACTGATGATCATATTGTGACATTATTCGAGAGATCCCTCTCAGGTTGGGAGGGGCATCTTCCAATCCAAAGTGGTTCGAGGTTGCCTCGGGATTGATTTGCATGCAACCCAAATTCAGTACCGAGTGACAACAGAGATTACAACAGAGTAGCAAGTTCTCACTATGTCTCTCTCTTTGCCTCTATGGGCTTACATGTATTTATATACATTTACAAGAAACTGATTATTAAATGCAATCCCTATCCATATTCTAACTTGTTATATTTGGTTGTAACCAACGTAGAATAATAGGATCCAAATCCATCATTGGAGGAATTCGTTGTCACGAAATCCCAACACATATAACTTCCCTTAGCTGCGCCATAGTAGGGTAAATAAATAAAAAATTACCAAACCAATTTTCATTGTGACACCTCAACCCATGCTTCAAAACTCTCAAGCAAGCATCGGTTATCACTCTCCTTTCAAAGATGCCCTGTTTTAGGTGCTCTTTGGTGAATTGGATAGCTACACTAGTAGATTCCACACATTTCCAAATTTTGGTAATTACCACAAATTTCCATTTCCTCTCAATGGTGGAACCATGCCTCCTCGAGACATAAGAGTCTAGGTAAATTGTTTATTACCTTCCCATTTTCATTTTCATCAGATTAACATTTGAATTTATCTTGAAATTCAACCCTTTTTTCAAAAGAAATTCTTGATTCCACGTAATTCACTTGTACAATTCGGCTTGCCCCGTTGCGGTGCGTCCTGTGCTAACTTCAAAGTAAGTACCACCACCAGTGTGTCTAATATAATGGTGCTTAATCGATGTGTCATATGAAACACCCTGAACCCGATGCGTTATAAAATAAAATTCCCACTAAACAACATGCGCATGCTTTTCGAACACAGAAGCATTGGTGTGTTACATTTAACTAAGCACACTGCTAAGTTTACAACTCATAAAATTTAACTCGCCGGTGCAACCATTTTAAACAATTTAACAGAAACGCCCTAGGACATATATTAATGGACTTGGCATAGTGGGGAATTTCATTTGATGCCTCATAACCAATGCTTTATTATTTTTAACACACATCTAAACAAAATGTTGGTGCTCTGGTAACACGGTTGCACCGCAACATTCATAGTAACACATTGCACCTCTTAATTTGAAATAAATAAATATAATGTAGCAGTTCCCATAGGGCCAACAAAATCACCAGTGTGTTACACTAGAAGATGCACCACTAAACATCATGTCAGTTCTCTGGAAAATCTAGAGCATCGATGTGTTCTATTAGTGAAAGCACACCATTGTGTTTACTTTCCATAAACTTTGGGGTGACGGTGCGTTTATGTTAACCAAATGAACCGGTGTTGTTAAAATATTTTATCTATTATTTAACCATCCTCATTTTCCTCATATGGATGGATATCAACAACAACATCATCATCAACACTTGCATCTATGCAATAACTTCGTCTTTCTTGACACAACAACCATCATTAGCAAATTCAATATTCATATATAACAATAGACCACTCTTAGTCTACAACATGTTATATATATATTTAAACAATTTCACATGCACTAATGCATATCTAAATGCACCAAGAAATTATTTAAACATTCTTATGGAAGCATATGCAATCTAATCTTCTTGTGCCCCATGTGATTTCTCAACTGATCACATTCTAATTGTTGTTAACAACAATTTTAACATCCTCCTTTGCAACTTTTGACTTCCTTTATTTTTCATTGGTTGTCCTTGAGTCTTCAATGGATTCTTGTGGATTTTTTTTCTCTTATACAATCATTATATATGACTTCTCACTTCTCTAAGTATCTTCCAGCCAAATCCCACTTGGCCCTTTTGCATTTCCAACGACATACTATGTTGATATTAATCTTCAACATTCATCTACTTCCTAGATCCATCTGAACCAAATTTATCTTGGTGAACTCTTAAACACGTGTGGATTATTTCACCATTCCCTGGTCCTTCCTTATCCCATTGGCCTCAAACTTGACTCCCTTAGTAAATATTCTAGCATACTGCAATGCTGCACAAATGTCTTTTTTTCTAGCTTCATAGAGACTACTTTGAAGTAGTCAATGTTACCTTTACCTGCCATCATAAACTCCATTGGTACTTCCAACCTGTTAGAATATCACCAATGGCTCCTTTGCACTTGAGATTGGGTTCTTTTCAGGTGCCATCTCTTTTTCGTACAAATTCAAGTATAGGAATATTTTCTTCTTCATGTGACTCTTAATGATTTCCCTTCTAAAAATCACCTCCTTGCTTGAACCCTTTTGATTCATCATAAAATTATACTTTGGGAATGCACTCAATAACCTTGAAATGCACTCAATGTTTCCTATATGAATCAACAAATCCTTTTTATTGTTGCCATATATCTTTGAGTGCTACAATAAACTCCAACTAGCTTGACATCCACTTATGATACCTTTTTCCACTTATATCAACTATTCATGGACTTTGTCTAATTATGGAATCCAATTAATTTATATGGATTACCTCTCATTGGATTCTAATTGCACCCATCTAGAACAAATCTACACATAATGTACTTTTCAGTCTCTCATCCACTAAGTGATTTACTATTTCCCCCTGTTTCCACTGAGCACTCTAACAAAGTGGATGTACTACTCTTATTATTCATAGAATAATAATGAGAGACAATGCACCTTACCTTCATATATGCATTATGGCCTCCCTTTATTATAACACTATCTTTTTGGATTCCCAAACCCTCATGGTTGCACCTGGATTCATATCTTAACATTGTTCATTCTTGGCCTTTGATCATCTTCTAAGTAGGAATAGCATAACACTCTCCCCTCAAGTGTCTCTACTCATCCTTGATTCAAGGTTCAAACCTTTTTATCTTCTTTTTAAACCACTCTTCATGGTCCCATGCTTTTCACCTCTATGTGTACCTACTGCACATGAAATATCATGAATTCTAGATGGTATTTCTTACTCATTATCCACATTTCATATTCACATATTTCATATACCATTATTTTCCCACATTAAAATTTCATTGGAGGGCTTCCATATTTCTCACTACACCAAGATGTCTCATTCCTGCAACTTCCTAAATAAATCAATGCACATTTTTAATATATTCACCTACCTTATCCCCCATCCTTCTAGGCTCCCTTTTCATTTTCATATCTTCTCCTCAATATTGGTATGGATGTATTCTGTAATTTCACGTATTATTGTAAAATTATCCTCCATTAAAGGATATAGATACTTTATCATATCAATTTCTTAAGAATATTATAACACTTATCCTATTCCTAACAACTCAGTGCCATTACCCTTTGAACTATCTCTCCAATTACTATACACATGCTTCATTTGGATCTATGACCTGGAAGTTATGGCTTCCTGAATTTCCATTTTCCACTCAATTGTGCCTCTTAAGTTCATTGGCCATATACCACATATATATTCCTCATTATAAACCTACTTATTCCTATATTCACCCCAACTTATGTGACTATACAGGAACACATTCTATTGGATAGGAATACTTTTACAATTATGGATATTAGACACTTTTTGCTCTTTAAGCCCAATATTCATCTTCCTTCTGATTTACTGTGAATTCTACTACTCAAATCAAAATTATAGGTGAATGAATATATGGACTCTCCCACAAAATATATTTCTAATGAATACTCTCTTACTCAATTCTAATCTCTTGGTAGGAAGTTACAGTCATCTAAATATTGTTAATTAACCCCCTTTTGTGCACTTTGCTTCCATGTGCAATTGATCCTAGAGACCAAATTATGTCACTTGTAGAAGTAAATATGTCAGGAACAAGGGAAAATTTTGTATGAGACATAGATAAAAATGAAGATAGGGAATTCATAACAACTCTTAGGTTGTCAATCTGATGCTCCACTAAAAACATGCAACAATCTAGAAATGACAACTTTGTCATTTTCAACCATTTTCCAAACTAGCTATCTCCCAAAATGCACACTTCTAGAAACAATTCACTAAACCAAATTTGTCTAGCTTGATGGGTAAATTAAAAATCTAGTAAAGAAATTTTTCTAGAATTTCCATCTCGGGACCCTTTCCTCCTCTGAAAATCCAAAAAATCCCCCAAAAGTGGTATGGAATATTGTATGTTCCCATTTTTTGGCTTCTCCACTCCAAAATCCTTGAAATATGGCCAATCCCTTGGCATAGTATCTTCATGTATTCTTTCCTGACACTCTGTAAAAGTATCAGTATTAACTATGCTCCTGTCATTGAGCTTGACCCTAATCTTCAAATACATGTAATTTGCATTTTCTAGAAAATCGTAGCAAAATTGGCCAGTGGCCCTCTCTGGAATTTAAGTAACCCTCGACATTGCAGACAAAACCTAGAAAATATTATCTTCATTTGAATTACTATGATCCTTCTATGGCAAAAATATTATTTTGGCTCCAGATTTTGTTTTGTTTTTTAAACTATAGGGAAATTTTTCTTATGTGGCATCCTTGTTGATGTGGCTACTGATGTGGAATTTTCTGTCCACATAGAACCCTGAGGTGATTCCATATCACCATTTTTTCCACCCCATCCCTACCCTGTTAGCCTCCATCACCATCTCTCTCTCTTCTCTCTTCTTCTTTCTTCCTCTTTCTATCTAATTTATTTTAATTTAATTTACCTATATCCTTTGGGACCCATCGTACATGGCTTCCCACGTGGTACCTTGTCCAACCATGAATGGGAAAGGGGTCCCACTTCCTCTTCCATCCATCCACTTGATGCCCCTTCACTGAACACAAGGATGGGCAGGTCCCATATCGCACCCTTTTTCCCAACACACGAACTTGCATGTTCCCAGATCAAACGATGGATATGATCAAAAGATCAATGAATGTGGTTGATATCACATCGTCAACTTGCTTCGGAGTTATTTTCCCTCCATGATGCAATACCATAAATCACCTAGGGATACGTGGCACTCTATCATGGGTTTCACATCCCCAACAAACTTTTCAAAACCGCTCACCTTCACATGTGATACTACCAATGGTTTTGGTCTATACTGCAACCCATCACCCCACCATGGTGGTCTGCCAACTCTCCACCAGGTACCACCATCATAGACCTTCCACCTTGGTATTTCATGTCACCATATCCACGTCACCTGACACATGGCCTCCACATCACCGTTGATGTCATGTACAAAAAATTACCCATTTTTTTCAAAATTTTGAATTTTGTTTTTTAAATTCCCTGATTCAAAATTCTTTCTCGACCTCCATAGAATCTCTATAATTAGGCTTCCCTTGGAAAATTTAATTTATTCTAATGGCCAAATTATGACATGCTCAATCCATAGACATTACTGGCATCAATCAATTTGAAATTCACCATGGAACTTGGAAACTTTTTTCCAATTTTCCCAAATTCATCCATGACCGATTCTGCAATTTTTGAATTGCGATGACTATGACTTCTTCAGATGAATTTATCTGATTCCCCCCAATTAATTCCAATTAATCAACCCATCCTCAATTATGGGAATGAAAGAAACCAAATTGTAAGGTACCAGATGTAATATAATATGCAGAAACAAGAATATTCAACATATATCAATGGAACAACAAAATATTGAGAAGAGAAATACCAGAAACAATACCTTTACTAAAAAAAAACAATATTCACTTTCCTCTTTTGAGGGGGAAACCTCTATAAGTTTTAAACCTGCGAGGTAAAGCAATGCATATAGATTCTTAAGGAAGACAGAAATTAATCAATGGCTCATACACATAATACACAGAGATTTTATACCGGAAACCCTCAACCGGGAAAACCTTTCTTATATTATTATATCGAATTTCACCATTAACCATAAAATATATACAATGTTTTTAGGTATTCCATAGATACCAAAACCCTAATCCCTTAATCCGGGATTAATTTACAAATCTGCTAAAAATAGCAAAAACCGCCCCAAAAAAAAAATCTGGGGCGCTACCCCGAACGTTGCGCATAACCGGGGGGGGCATACCTGCCCCCCCCTAGGAAGGGATCGTCAAACACAATTGTTGTATCTAACGTGCCCACACACACACACATGCAAAGAATATAACAGATACCCAACATTCTCCCACTTGTTGTTTTCTTTGCATCTAGGGGCCCAAGGGATTATATAGTCAACAATCCAGGGCAACAATGCCCATTGTTACTTTACACCAAGAGAAATTTTTTGTGCTCACGGACTTTGTCAATGAATCTGCAACATTCTTCAAAGTCTCAACCTTTTCCAGTAACACCTTCTTTTCCTCAACCATGTCTCTCACAAAGTGATACTGAACATCAATATGCTTTGTCTTTGAATGATAAGCTG
>SNQJ01S0054103.1:51301-65395 GCA_010110895.2 Picea sitchensis
CTTGTTTACCAAGGACTTTGATTGATACAAATTCCCTAACTTATCCCAAAGTTCCTTGGCTGTAGATTCTCCTGAGACATTCAACAACACCAAATCTACCAGGCAGAGTCGAATAGTACTCCTTTCTCTTCTGTCCAACTTGTCCCAAACTTCCTTCGACATACCAGTAGCTGGTGTACTAGTAGTTTGTGTACTAGTAGGTTGTGTACCAGTAGCTTGTGTGCTAGTAGACAGTGTACCAGTAGGCTGTGTACCAGGATCCACAACGATCCATTGTTCTTTGTCTACAAGAAGTTCCTCCATCTTGAGCTTCCATAGCTCAAAGTTTTTACTGCTAAACTTCTCTATCTCGATTCTAGATGAGCTCGCCATTCTCTTCATTTACTCGAATCTCCACTACAAAAGCTCCCACTAAACCCAGGTTTATCACAGACCCAAGATAAAATTGATCTATCAAGACCGAGCCAAACCCTCAACAACAAAGGTGTCCCTCTGAAGCAAAAAATGAGCTCTGATACCACATGTTAGTTTTAAACCTGCGAAGTAAAGCAATGCATATAGATTCTTAAGCAGGATAGAAATTAATCAATGGCTCATACATAGAATACACAGAGATTTTATACCAGAAACCCTCAACTGGGAAAACCTTTCTTATATTATTATATCGAATTTCACCATTCGCCATACAATGTATACAATGTTTTTAGGTATTTTGTAGATACCAAAACCCTAATCCCTTAATCCGGGATTAATTTACAAATCTGCTAAAAATTTCAAAATCCGCTAAGTGAAGGGATCGTCAGACACAGTTGCCGTATCTGACATGCCCCCCCACACACACATGCAAAGAATATAACACATACCCAACAACCTCCAGTAGAGCATATCTCTATTACAATAATTCTTAAGACAAATATTTCTCATGCCTCATACTCTTGTTTGTCCTAATTCTATCTTCTAAACAACATTCTAAAGGAAGATCTTTCTAGAAGTGGAAGATTCTATTAGGTCTTCTTACATTGACTTGTTCATATTTATTAAATAAGACTTACTGACTAATAACGGATTTATTACATGGAAAATATATTATTCTATCTACATGATGGGTTAGGTAGGTCAGGTCCCATACATGTCCTCCCCCTTGAAAAATGTCCTTGTCCTCAAGGATTAAGATGAGGAAATTGTTACAGAATGGTAGTCGACTCCCAAGTGGAATATTTTGGTGGAGTATCCTTCCATTGAACTAAAAATTCCTTGATGGTAGGCTAACAGAGAATACACTCGTTCTGGTCCAATACGGCTTGTGGATACAACCAAATTGAACCTTCTTCATCCAACTCTGGTAGACTGGTCTGGGTGTGGCACTTGGTGCCAATCACTTTCTTCAGGCATGAGACATGAAAAATATGATGTAGCTTGGAGTGAATCAGAAGGGATAACTAATATGCTAGTAGTCCCATGCGTTTGAGAATAGTACAAGTACCATAAAATTTGGGGGCAAGTTTCTGAAACTGTTTGGATTTTAGTGAATTCTTCCTGTACAGTTGTAGACGAAGAAACACCCGGTCCCCTTCAGCAAATTGATGTTTAGAATGACCCTAATCTGCCTGTTTCTTCATGTGGTTCTGAGCCATAACCAAATTTTATTTGAGAGTATAGAGAATGGTCCTGCGAACTGTAAGATTGTGATCAACCTCCTGAACCTTTGAAAGAACCAAGATGTATGGAAAAATCAATGGTGGCTTTTGTTCATAAACTACTTCAAAGGGAGTCATGTGAGTGGAAGTATATTAAGAGGTGTTGTACCACGATTTAGCTAGTGGTAACCATATAACCCACTAATGTTGTCTATCGGATGAAAAACACCTCAAATATGTTTCCAAACATTTGTTGAATGCTTCGATTTGGCCATCATTATGGGGGTGATAGGTTGTGCTAAGATGAAATTGGCTGCCCTGGAGCCTAAATAATTCTTTCTAGAAACTGTTGGTAAAAGTTGGATCTCGGTAAGAAACAATAGAATGAAGCATTCCATGGATTTTGAATAAATTATCCATAAAAATTAGAGCCACTTTGGATGTTCTGAACGGTTGTTGAAGAGAACATAAATGAGAATATTTGGAAAGATGATCGACTACCGCCATGATGACTAACTTATTTCCTAATTAGGGTAAGCCAACAATGAATTCCATAGAAATATCTATCTAAATAGTAGGTGGAAGTGGAAGTTGTTGGACTGTGCCCAGAGGTTTGAATGGCTCTCCCTTATTGTGTTGACAAGTATCGCATTCTTCCACAAAGGTGTGGATGTCCTGTTTCATATCATCCTAGAAGAAAGAAAATTTGACTCATTCATAAGTTTTGGTAAAACCTGAATGTCTCGTGGTAGGTGAAGCATGAAACTTAGAGAGAACCATGAATTTAAGGGACAAATGTTTTCTTAAATAAAGGAGACCTTTATACTAAAACTCATCATTGTTCCAAGAGTACTCTAGAGCAGCTTGGGGATCATGTTGCAGTTGTTGATTAAGGTTGGTTGTCATTGATGTCAACCCTTGAAGAAATCTCAGTAGCACAAAGTTTTGGGTAATGGAACCAAGTTTGTTTGATGTAAAGATAACTCGTTATTGTCTTTTCATGGTTTCTAATAAGTAGAAATTGATGAACTCCAAAGTGGTCCCCTTATGGTGAAATCCCTCACGGGAAGACACTTTGCGGATTAAGTTATCCTAGAAGTATAGTTAGAGAACCCATGTTTATTTGTGGAATAATGAGATGAAGGTCATTGAATTGTCATTGAAACTATCCTATATGGATATTTATTGTCATTCCATTTCCAGTGGTATGTGGAATGTCACATAACTCCTCACGGTTAGAGAGTTATGGCCATGAGAAGTTGGAGAACCAAGGTCTGGGTAATGAACCCAAGTTTGTTTGATGGATAATGGTATGATTTTTGATATATTTTTAGGTAATACTATTCTATATGGATATTAAATGTCATTCCATTTCTGGTGGTATGTGGAATGTCACATAACTCCTCACGGTTTGAGAGTTATGGCCTTACGAAGTTGGAGGACCCTCTTATGTCATCTAGAAGCCCCAAAAGGTCAAAGCAGTCAAAGTGGTTTAATAGATTTTAGAAGGTAAATAATAAAGTGAAGTGATGAGTGTACTATAATTCAATGTGAATACAAAATAAATTATTTAAATAACAAATTTAATGGATAAATTAGAAGTGGCTTAACCCAAAAATAAGGAAAGTAGGTAAAGTGACCTAGAAGATGTTTTTAAGGAAGCTACTTGGAGAGTATAAATAAGAGGCAAGGCTATCTCATTTTAAACACACTTGAACATATTGAATACCTATAGGTTTCTGAGGTAACCAAAGCATATATCAGACGAATTTCTAAGGAAAGTGAAGAAAAGAAGGCTGAAATTCAAGGAAGGGTAAATTCTTTTGATGATGCTTTCTAAGGTATGTTTTTTTCAGGTCATCTCACCATTTTCAAAATAAATTTGTTTCTAGAATGATTCATACCATAAAATTTCTATTCCATTAAGGAAACAAATCCAAGTATCTATGGTAAAAATTTCATCTTGTGGTTTATTGTATTTTTGGAGTTACACTCCGTGGAAAACAGGGTTTGTGGCTAGTCCTAAAACTAGTCAAAAACAGGTGTTTCGGGTAAAAACGTCATAAATTATTCATAACAGATAACAATTAAGTAAGAAAAAATGTGTTGGTTAGACTACCATATTTAGTACTCTTTTTAACATTTTCAGATCAATTCAACAAATATTCCGTGAGGGGCACGCTCTACAAGGTCGCTATCTAGAATAAGCCAGAATTCAACAAGGTGTGCCATTTTTGCTATAACGCCTTTTCTGAGAGGTTCCAAGTAATGAAACCTAGAGGAATTTCATAAAACAAACTAACGCACATTGTGTATCAGTTTTAGATCTTTATTCATTACAGGTACAAAGTTATGATTGTTTCAAGTTAGGGTTGTTGACTAATCCAAAACTAGTCTTGTGAGACTAAAGAAACGTTTGATGAAAATGCTAGTCTCTTGTTGTTAAAGTTAAGGAAGGTTTGCAAGTATGTGATCATATACAACGGGTCTATTACAGAGTTACAAATCATATTTGGATGATGAAATTGATGAGGGCTTTTGGTTGAGGTACAAGTTGGGTACATGGTTGAGACAAGTAGTTGATTAGTTGGCACATACATGAGGTGTATAGTTGATGATGTTGGTACATATTGATGAGTCATAGTTGATGAGTACTTGACACATGATTGGTACATACTTGGTACATGTTTGTTTGCACTTGTTTATGGTACAGGTTGATTATAGATTGTTTAGTACGGGTTGGTGCATGGTTGATGCACTTCTTTATGGTACAAGTTGATTATAGATTGTTTAGTACGGGTTGGTGCATGGCTGATGCACTTCTTTATGGTACAGGTTGATTACAGGCTGAGGTACAAGTTGATGCATGGTTGATGCATGGTTCAGGTTTATTGGTACATGTTTACAGTGGTATATCCCTTAGTGATAGTGTGACAGTGGTTCCATCATTCTACTTCTACTCCAGGGTGGTTGGACGGGGAAAACAGGTGGTTGTAGCCACCTTCAGGTTGTAGTCGTAGAACATAGGGGGTTGTAGCCTCCTTGTGGTTGTAGCCAGAGAATTAGGGAGTTGGATCTTCTCTCAGGTTGTAGCCTGAGAAACTAGGAGGTTGGAGCCTCCTTCCAGTTGCAACTAGAAAACAAAGGAAGTTGGTGCTTCCAATGAATGTAATTCTTCAAGACATAGAAGATAAAGCATTATGTGGTTTTCTCCCGATTTGGGTTTCCACATAAAAAATTGGTGTACTGTGTATGTGGGTGATTATTGTTCATTTCTTATTGCTCATTATTGGATAATAATTCTACATTGATATAACACTTGGATTATTTGGAGAAAAAGGATTATAATTACGCTATTACTGATTCACCCCCACTCTCAGTAATCCAACACTTACAACTATTCATGTTGAATAGCCTGAATCCAGTCGACAAAAGGAATGAGAGGGAAAAGAGGGACCCTTCTTCTTCATATTTCATAGAAAGATAATCAACCACCACATTTTCTTTTCCCTTCTTGTAAATGATCTAATAATCATACCTAAACATCTTGGTCACCCATTTTTGTTGCTCCAGGGATGAAATTTGTTGTTCCAAGAAGTACTTGAGGCTTTGATGATCTGTTTTAATTTGGAAGTGTCTTCCAAATAGATAAGGATGCCAGAGATCCATTTGATGCAAAATAGACAACATTTCCTTTTCATATATCGATTATCCCAAATGTCTCTCCAACAACTATTTGCTGGTGAAAGACAAAGGTCATCTATCTTGCATAAGGGCTGCCCCGATTTCTCTCCCTAATGCATCACATTCTAGAACAAAGGTCTTGGTGAAGTCAAGTAGGGCCAGTATAAGAGTAGTGCACATAGCTTCTTTCAAGGCTTAGAAGGATTGGTCATCGATTGAATTCCAACTGATAGCATTCTTTTTAAGGAGAGTTGTTAGAGGAGCTGTGATTTTTCCATGATTCTAAACAAACTTGCAATAATAACCCATTAAACCAAAGAAACCACTCATTCTTTTAATATTTTTAGGGTGAGGCCAATTCTGCATAGCTTCAATTTTCTTAAGATCCACCCATACACCATCCTTGTCAACAATATGACCCAGGTACTCAACTTCAAAGATGCCAAAATCACATTTAAACTGGTTGAAGAAAAAATTGTGCTTGGAGAGGAGATGGAGAACTTGATCCACATGGGTGAGATGGGATTGCCAATTTTTACTATAGATGAGAATATCATCAAAGATGACTAACACAAAGTGATAGAGAAAATGATGAAAGACAAGATTCATGAGACTTTGAAAAGTGGAGGGAGCATTACAGAGACCAAAGGACATGACCAAGAACTCATAGTGTCCCTCATGAGTACAAAATTCAGTCTTGGGAATGTATTCCTCTTTCATACGTATCTGGTGGTAGCCAAAATAGACTCTATAGGTCAATTTTAGTAAAGTATTAAGCCCCATTGAGTTCATCCAAAAGGTCATCTATGACAGTAATGGGAAATGTTTCCTTGATGGTAAGTTTATTGAGGGCACTAAAATCATGACACATGCACCAAGTTCCTTCCTTATTGAGGACCATGACAACTGGGGAAGAATAAGGGATGGTACTAGGATGTATAACACCTACTTCTAGCAATTCTTGGAAAATTTTCTCAATTTCATTTTTTTGAGCAAAGGGATGGAGATAAGGGTGCATATTGGTAGGAAGACTGCCCGTAATTAAAGGAATGGGATGGGCATGGTCACCTCGTGAGGGGGGAAGGCCCTAGGATGTTGGGAAAGGATAGATTGAAGGTTTGGGTGCACAAAGGGAGTCATAACTACTTGAATGGAATGGAGTTGGGAAATGATGCCATAATGACCTTTTTTGAGTAACTTTTCCATGCAGTGAGAATTGATGATCTCTAGAGAGCTTGTTGTAATTCCTTGTAATTTATACCGTTGGCCTTCCTATTGGAATTGAATAGCCAAATACTTAAACTCCATGGTTATGGGGCGTAAAGTGCATAGCGATTCAACACCTATCACAATTTCACAATTACCCATGTCAATAGAAAACATGTGAGATTTCAAGTTATACTGACCAATTTGTCGGTACACATTTTCACAATTCCCCCCACATTTCATGGAACCACCATTGGCAATTATGATTTGAAAATTGTTGAAAACATGATATAAAATTGATTTCTTGGGCAAGGCAACAATGAATGAAATTATGAGTGTTTCTACTGTCAATTAAGATGATGAATGTTCTTTTCTTATTGTAACCAATCAATTTGAAGGTTTGGGGAGAAAAATATCTAGTGAGATCATTTAGTGAAATTAATGGTTCAACTTCGAGAGGATCATAGGGAAATGTAAGATCATATACTTGGGGTAGTGTTTCCTCAGGTGAAACCTCAGCATATTCATTAGAAACATCCTCCAAAATGGCCATAAAAAGTTTATGTTCTTTACATTTGTTCCCAAGAAAGTATTTCTCGTCACAATTATAGAAAAGACCCTTGAGTTGGCATTCAACCATTTCCACCTGTGTTAGTTTTGCACCTTGAGGGGAGTGGTCGGAGGGGAAGGATTGGGGGGTAGAGGGAGAGGAATAAAAGTAATTTTTTTTGGGGGGAAATATGACTTTTTGTTCCTCTTTGTCGTGTTTAGTTGCTTCCAAACAGGTTTGGGGGAGAGCCATGAGGATCTATACTGATATTCCATCCTTGAGGCCACTGAAAAACCATTCTTGGAATATCAGTCCAGATCCTCATGGCTCTCCCCCAGACCTGTTTGGAAGCAACTAAACATGCCAAAGAGGAACAACAAGTCATATTTTCCCAAAAAAAAAACTTAATTTTATTCCTCGCCCTCTACCCCCTAATCCTTCCCCTCCGGACACTCCCCTCAAGGTGCAAAAATTAACACAGGTGGAAATGGTTGAACGCCAACTCAAGGGTCTTTTCTATAATTGTGACGAGAAATACTTTCCCGGGAACAAGTGTAAAGAACATAAACTGTTTATGGCCATTTTGGAGGATGTTTCTAATGAATATACTGAGGTTTCACCTAAGGCAACACTACCCCAAGTATATGATCTTACATTTCCCTATGATCCTCCCAAAGTTGAACCATTAATTTCACTAAATGCTCTCACTTGATATTTTTCTCCCCAAACCTTCAAATTGATTGGTTACATTAAGAAAAGAACATTCATCATCTTAGTTGACAATAGAAACACTCATAATTTCATTCATCGTTGCCTTGCCCAAGAAATCAATTTTATATCCATGTTGTCAACATTTTTCAAATCATAATTGCTAATGGTGGTTCCATGAAATGTGGGGGGAATTGTGAAAATGTGTACCGACAAATTGGTCAGTATAACTTGAAATCTCACATGTTTTCTATTGACATGGTTAATTGCAAAATTGTGATAGGTGTTGAATCGCTATGCACCACGGATAAACCATTCTCGGAAGAGGAATCGTTCATACCCTTCGTTCGGAAATCCAAGTGCTCAAAGGTAGAGAAAAAATCTTCCACTATTCTACATTGTTTCAACTTATTCAAATGACCTAAATGGTGGGTGTCTATGTCAAAATGTTCATATAGCTCAACAAAACATTGTGTCCAAGAAACATGCCCTTGGCATGAATTTCTATTCCATTGCCACCATTTCCATTGTTTCGGATCCAAATAGAGAATGTCGTAATGAAGCTTGGTCAAGTCATTGGTAATTCCAGGTAGGGAAAATAGTGTTCCATCTGAGTGACCCAAGTTGTTGGATCTGAACCATCAAATTTGTTCACCTCAACCCTGGGAAGATGGGGTTCATGGTTGGAATGAAAGTGCGGAGGATTGCAAGAGTCAACACCTTCGACTTGGGGGTTTGGTCCAGAGGAGGAGGGACCCTTGTGTAGGAATTTTTTGAAAGCAGAGTGGATTTCTTCTATTTGGCTAGAGACTTTTTCCTAGATGTGGTCCATTTTGGCATGATTGGTAAAAATGTCATTATTCAGTTTCAGATTGGTTTTGTCTTGTTGAGTGGAAGTCATTAGGAGATGATAGGTGGGTCTACAAACAAAAAGGCATATACGTGATATTTACCACTACGATCAAGGAAATGAGAGTAAACCAATGGTATAAGTGCCAAATAAGTGTTCTTGCAAGGGGTCGAGTCCATGGGAAAAAAAGGATTGAAATGATAGGTACCATTGTGATCAGGGTGAAGTGAGGAATCCAATGTGACAGGTCTCAAATAATGGTGTAGGAAAGACCAAAACTCTTTCTCCTGTGGAATTATACTCCGATTTCAATAATATTGCAGTGTCAAAATGCCCAAATTCTTAATAAGAAAAAATGTGTAGTAAATTTGCAACCAGAATGCAGGAGGTAAGGTTGTGCGGACAGAATGTCCTTTTTGTTCCTTGTCTAGTGTGTTCCCCCAGTTAGGTTTTACAAGGTGCCTATGGAAAATGGTTTTCCCTATGTTATAGCCCTATGATATACATGTGGGGTCGAACAATAGTACTTGACCCAATATCTCGGGGCACCAACTAAGGAGGCTCGACCGTACCATTAGTGTACTACTCGATTACCCAGGTACTTGAGAGTATCTTCCCTAGTGTTGTTCTCGATGGCACTTTAGCATTCATGCGATCAATCAGTTGATTTAGGGATGGTTTCAGGAGACCTATGGGACTCCCAATATACCTATCAATATGTGGGAGTGGTTTTTTTGTACATATTCTATCTTATGTGGTAGTACTCGAGTGATACAACCAACGGTTATAGAGGTTTCCAATAAGGGAAATTTTTGGTTTCTTGGAAACCCTGTGAAATCGTCTGTATTTCTTATGTGTAGTATTCCCCACCACATTTTTACCCACTAAACGACATATCTTTGTGATTTAAATACACCGACATTACAAGTCTCTACCCTAGAAAAGGTTTTACCCATAATTTCTACCAAGGAAAGTGCTTTGAAACCACTTGTAAGGCACCGGATGTAATATAATATGAAGAAAAAATAATATTCAACATATATTAATGGAATAAAAATATTGAGAAGAGAAATACCAAAAATAATACCTTTATTCAAAGAAAGCAATGTTCGATTACCTCTTCGAGGGGGAAACCTCCAACAAAGCAGAGCTTTGTTATAGTAATTCTCAAGACAAAGATTTCCCATGCCTCCTACTCTTATTTATACTAAATCTATCTTCTAAATAATATTCTAGAGGAAGATATTTCCATAAGTGGAAGCTTCTATTAGGTCTTCTTACATTGAATTATTTGTATTTATTAAACAGTCCTTATTGACTAATGTTGGTCTTTATTACATGGAAAATATATTATGTTATCTATGTGAGGGGTTAGGGACATGTTGATATAAAAGAATGTATTACAGTATTAAGGTCAACCTCACATGGATATGAATCCCCCTGTGTTTTTAGAGAGGTGGCACTCCTCTTGTTCTTATGATTCCAAGAAAATAAAATGAAACAAAATATGAGAAGGACTATACTTAAATATTTGCATTCAAGGAAAACAACACCTGATATTTTGTGACCAGGTGTTTTAAAAAAAATTCATATGTACAATATTTACAATGTGAATAGATAAGATGCATACAAAATATAAAGGACAAATATATCCATCACAACATTTATCATAACATTTAACAATACCACAAATAGAGAGGATAGGGAATGGGCCACAAAGAAAAGAGAGATTTAAATTATCATTCCATAAAGCACCAAAAATATTATGATAGATAAATCATTAGGTAACTCAAGCTTCTGATCAAAGTCTTTGAGAATACAGTAATTTAATATCTCGAGTAGCTATATTGGAGTCTCAAAAATAATAATGAGTCTTTAAATACAAAGGAAAATGTCTTTAAAGAAAATAAAATTCATTCTCCCTTTGAAGAGGATTGGGATTGGGCTCCCCCGGACCATAAAATGAAAAGTGTTGGGAGATAAGAGAAGGGCAGCCAAGAATCAGCCAAGAATATTATCCTCTTCAACAAATATGGAACACACTTCTGGGTCATCTTCGATATAGTTTACGCTAGATTAGAGAACACTCTCTATGTAGGGTGAAATTATTCCCTCTCTAAGTACTATAATATTCTTACCATTCTGAGGAATGGATAAATGTGTCCCATTGAGTGAGAGGTATCCACCTATTAAGGCTTGCCAATCCCTTCCCAAGATAATTGAGTAATTTCTGATAGGCATATCAATTACCTGAATGCTGAGGGTTTTTCTTATCTTAGGATGAGCGCATAAAACCAAGGTCACATCCTTAATCTCGCCTATGGTTGTTTGTTGTAGACCATTATACAAGAGCATGCTTCTGGTGTTTTCATTTGTACAAGAAAAGCCTAGATCTTCCATAATAATATTCAACATCACAGTTGGGCCCGAACCACCATCAATGAGGCAACAATGGGCAATCTTATCCATAATCTTTACATAAATATAAAAAGGGGGATTTTTTATAGGGTATCTAAATTTATGTACACCTACTTTGTTTACATAAGAATCATCTTCGTTTACCTCTTCGTAAAGATTTGCTACAATGGAAGATTTTCCTTCCATGAATTGTTTCAGATGCATTTGTTGTTCAAGAACGACAACCATGTCTAGAAGGGTTGCATTTGCTTTGATGTTGGCCAATTGATTCAAGATATTGTATTTGGAAGAGGGGACGGGAGGAATGATTCCTTGACTCTCATGAACCTTAGGAACCTAGAGAGTAGCAGGGGTTGAGGATGATCTTGGGGTAGAAGAACTGCGAGGCGGATCAAATTTTCCCTTGGGATCATAGGCTTTGTTCCTAGTGTTGATTACCATGACATCTTCTGGCTCTGCAAAATCTAAGACAATGATAGTAGCTTCTGGTATTTTACCAAAGATCTTATCTCTGGCACTCTTCTTTACCTCACATACGGTTTCTTCGTGGTGTTCCTCACAAATGTTACACCAACTCTGAGGCAAGATAGCCTTAGGCTAAAAATTATTTTCAATCGGATTTCTAAAGGGGGGTGCAGAAGAGGATGAAGCTCTAGGGGTGAGGGGGGAGACAGTTCCTTTCCACTCATACGCTATCATACGATTGTTCATGTCTTGTACTAGCTGTAAGAGGGCGGACATGTATTTTTGTCTAACCGATTATCCCTAGGGAAGACCAGTTCTTTCAAGTTGTTCTTCATGCTCTGAGAAAGTATGCAGAGCAGAACCGATATTATCAATGGATTTTCCCTCAAGCCTATGACGGTACGGGGAAGGAAACACATTGTAGTAATGCATGAAAGCGGCTTGGTTCTGGGGGCAGATGAGTTCGGGGATTTGATTGTATAACTTGGTGAAACACAAGTTGAAGGAATTGATGGTCTCACCATCCTTATAGGTGACATTATTATACTCCCTTAACTTCTCGGTTGGGCTTTTAGACTGCCCATAAGTAGATCGGAACCAATATATTAACTCCTCCCAAGTAGACAAAATATTAGGAGGAAGGTCAAAGAAGTCGACCGCAGCCTTTCCTTCCAAGGAATTGACGAATAAGTGCATTCAAGTATCATTGTCGTTGGCCCCTATGTTATGAAAAGCATTAGAAAATTCCACCAGGTGTTCAATTGTACTGACGATGTTATTTCCTAAACACCTAGAAAGGTGCTCTTTAAATTTTGGAAGTAGACGAGTAGTAGGTGCTAGGTTAAGAGGAGAGGACACATGCCATGGTGTGGTTGTGGTGTCTTCTTCAAAATGAAAAAGCCCATACTTTTTAATGACTTTGGTGGGTTTTGTGGTAGATTGTATAGGGATATGGTAGCTATATATGCTACTAATCACTGATAACAATGAGGATTGAGAAGATGGATCACTTCTAGTGCCACCAGAGCCACCATTAGATGTCATCCTATGAATGATAGATGTGGGAAAGAAAGACGAAATGGATGAATCAAATAAAGTTCTCCTTAGAGCACTTTTTTGGGAAGATAACACAATGTTTCTTCTTCTTATTTCAGCAATAGGATTGATTTCAAGTGACAAGCCTCTTCTTCTTCTAGAAGAGCGAGAATCTAAGGACATGAAAGAAAGGCTAAAACTTGAAGAAACAAAAGGGTCACTGTTGATTTCTAGGTTGTCTACTTATAGCTTCCAATTGTTCTTGAGCACTAATATCTCGTTCAATTGCTTCCCAAGAATGGTTAAGCTCAGCATGGGTGTTGGCAGTGTCTAAGATGGTATTAAATAGATTCAAAACAATGCTAGTCTAATCTTGAAGACCGGACTCAATATTGAGTTGCCTTGTAACAGGAACAATCATTAAGAATAAAACATTCAAAGAATCAATATCAGAAAAAGAAATATGTATCGATGAAAATCGAGTATAAAAATTAACCAGAGAGATATCAAAGATCTCCCTAGTATGGTCGCCAAATAAATGTTGAGGAAAAGATATGAAATGATCTTACTCAAGCATTTTCAAATTCTTCTTGGCTAAAGAAAAATAGACGATAATATTACCCTATGTTTATAGCCAACAAAAATAACATCCTAACTCACCAATATTAATTACAAGTGCTCACGCTAGTCTTTTATCAATAAAAATCTTGCTGAAAATTTACTTTTTATGAAATTTTACGAATATAACAGTTGTTGAAATAAATGTAAAGAAAGAATTAAAGAGGACAAGATGATAATCAAGACATATGAGACATAAAGAAATCATTTATTTCATTCTAATTCACTAAAGAGTCATTTTCTTTACAAAATCTCATACAGAAATTTTCGACCAAAGTCAAACTTAGACATCCCCGATGGAACATACAAAAGGACCTCTGAAAAAAAACCAAAACTGAACTCTAAAAGTTGAATCAACTTGCCACAGATTGTTGCCCACTCGACTCTGCACAATAGCCTTTGTCAGTCATGAAAACTAATTCACAAACAGACAAGTCTACACAGACTATCAAAGATAGATCAACACCTTTGAAAAACAACTGTCTGAATGTTGTAATTCAGCCCTGAATATTGTTTTCTACAATAATACCATGTTATCATAAAAGAGAATTAGGCTTGTGATGAATAAATGAATGAATGAAAACTGAACTATCTCAACATAAACTCAAAGAGAAAACCTTAGTATGCTTTTGCTTCTATCCTCTTGTTCATCCCTTTCCTTTTTCCTTTAAGAAAATCAGAATTGGTTGAGGTAGTTGAACCACCTCATTAGTTAAGTTAACTAAATATTTAACCAACGTTTTAGTTAATGGGGAAAAGTAATAATCATAATAAAGGTTATAAATAAATAATAACTAGTAGGTGGGACCCCTTGTGACTCCATTTAGCTCATAACAATCATAGCATAACTAGTTAGTTAAGAAAAACACACTTCCTTGTGGCTCCCATCATCATATTCACATTTGACAATTTAGCTCATGATA
>SNQJ01S0054103.1:65448-95987 GCA_010110895.2 Picea sitchensis
CCACTCTAATATGCAATCTTTCCTTGATTGTTGTTGTGACCCTTCAATTTTATTGAATTGTCCTTCGGCTGCATTGAGCCTTTAAGCCTAATCTCATTGATCACATGGGAACAATCGTCCCTCAAATGCATCTGGGAAGACACAAATTTGTTAGAGTCGTTGGAGGGTGAGGAAGGGGCAGCAGTGGCTTTTCCTTTGTCAAGGGCATGGTGGGCCTCGGTTTTCAACCTTTTTCTATCATGAGAGGACTCCACTGTTGAGTGGGTGGTAGCTTGGACAATGGGGTTAATGGGATGAGGAGTAGGTAGGGGTAAATTAGGCCAGCCATGATGTTGGGGGACTGTTGGGTGGACATTCTCTTGCCATCCATCATTTTCAGGAACCTTGGGTTGCAATTAGATTTGAGGAGGCACAGGGATACCAGGGGCTTGCGAGACTTGGAAAGGAGGACTTTCAGGCCTGGGTTGGACCACTCCTTTCCCAATCCAATTGAAAAATACGGCCTGAAACAACTGGCCAAGCTCTTGTGAGTCAGCATCAAAATGTATGGAGAACCTTGTCCTTCCTGCGCCTCTGTTCCAATTACCTCTCCCTCAGTTTCCTCGGCCATGGCTACCTCGACTAGAAAAATTCATTCTTGCATGCATGATTGATTAGAAAATAGTATTTTTAAATAACCATACATGACAACTCTTAAAAATATGAAATAGATTTTGTCTCAGCAATGTATCAGACTCACGGAATCCGATCCATACAAATTGTTTAACTGTTAATCAATGAGTAGGGGGTGAATAAAGGGTCCTGGGATATGTGAGAGGTTTGTATTGAGCGAAACATGGTATGATGAGGGGGAAAACAAATGTGGTTAATGATCAAGGACAAAAACAATCAATTGCAAACCAAAGAAAACATCACTTTAATTCAACCAATACGTTGTTATTGCCAACTGCGTCAACACAAAAAATTTCTTGACTGTAATCAATTTTAGAACAGGGAGTGAAAAATGAATGTGGGAAGGAAATGGGGTTGTAATTAGAGAAAAGATAAATAATGGTGGGGAATGAGAGCGGGTATTGTTCATAAAATAAATCAAGTAATCCATATAATCATTCTGTTAAAAGGAGATACACCAACCAAATGATCATTGTGACCCAATAATAATTATTGTGTATTAACTAGTTCAGTGTTCATAGTCAAATATGTAACACAATGTCATCAATAAGACAGTATGCATTCCACAAAAATTTGTATGGGACTTATGTTCCTCTTATTTATCCAATTTACATCTTATAACAATTCTCAAATGTATCATAGTAACCATTTCCACTCTGTTAATCATCAAAATCAACCACTGCCCACACATTGTTAGAAAAACAGGACCGTGGAGCAATAAAATAAAATAAATGCGGAAACAAAACACAGAAGATACACAATACAAGAGAGACACAAATTTATGTGGTTCACCCAGTGTGGGCTACGTCCACCAGAGAAATTTCCAGGTCCTTTCTTTATTATTATCTAGCAAAATGAAGGGATACAACCTACAGCAAAACCCATTGTAACTTCCTCTTCTTTCTCTCACAGTCTCCTCTCTCAGAATACAATACTCACCAACATACATAGCCGCAATACATTTCCCTCATNCCTCTGCACTCCCCCACGTGGAAGAGTGTACATACTTCTGGGGTGTAAATACTTCATGCGGTATAAACACAGCTGAAAGTAAAAGACCTCTAAATTAGGAAGATAATCAGGCTCCACAACCAACACACATTACTTCAATCATCAAATGCACTCAAAATTCGTGTTTCAAAATTGCAATGAAGTTATACTGTCAATGCAATTGGGTCTGTCATTCAAAATGCATGACATTTGTTAAATAAACATAGTGGACAACCAACCCAATAATCCATATTTAAATTGCAAAAACCCTGACTCGTCATTTAAACAGACAAACAACAACCACCATAATACAAATAATTGAATTGCAACATGCATGTCTTCATAATACAAATAATTGAATTGCAACAAAGTCATGCTTAAACTCTGTGACTATCTGTGAGTGCGCAACCCAAAAATATCAAGATCATACACAGTGGGTATCCATACCTCAAACACCACGATGCAACATTCCATTTGACAATTCTAAACACATAGTCACAGTATCATTAAATCAACCCATTGTGTCAAGCTATCAATCTAATACAGTGTTGCTCAAATTAATCAAACTGCAATCAAAACCATGTTGTGTAAAACTCGGGCTCATCCTTGATGACACAATCAAATAACCATAATGCATACAATGGATGGAATTTTCATAGTCATCCTGGTTGAAATAACCATTTTTCCAAAAATGTCATAGTTATAGTGACCATTTATTCGTGGTGTAGGAACACCACACATACAAATGCATTACGCACGACATCATTAAACCATTGTAACTAATGTCGAGTTTAACATCCCAATAATATTTATTGCAAAAGACAGTGACTGTGTATCAACCCCAATCTTCAATCAACCAATTCAATGTTGAGCTTATCACTTGGAATTTCATAGTAATCAACAACCTGACCTAACATGCTATGGAAACCACACATACCCACGCATCGACATGAAGCGACGTTGTGACTTAGTCAATTAAAAAAAATATTGGGTTATCAAAACACCAGGAGAGTGATTGTGTATTTGATCTGTCCAATTAACCATGCAGGGTGTATCCGTTGTAATAACGCAGGCAATGACTAGATACCAAAACCAACATGATTGTCACATGATCAACTGGGCAAGCCTATAATCAATTCTATTGACAATACATACCCATCAACAATAACCAATAGTAAACCTGACAGGGCACACCATTATTCTCTATCAACCCTCAGACCTGTAGAGTTAAGGGTTTTCTCTGTGGCCAACACAGGGAAAGCTAGAGCCAACTCCTTTCAATGGTGAAATCCTCCAAGACCAATGGTGCATACATAGAGAGAACCACAATTTATTCATGGACAAGGTAACAAATCCCGCGACAGAAGGGGCTATGAACAGAAAAGCAAAGCTCTAATTCGGCTTGGTAATGATATTTAATACACGCAGGGTATAACCATTGTGGCTCTCCATTCAATCAACTACAACACTGAGGTGAAAACAGGGCCGAGAAAGATAAATATAACCCACTGTGTGACCATTAGTAGTGACAACAACCCAATGCCCAAGTGAACAAAACGCAGTGACACAAAGTGCTTCCAACCATTAAAACCCCATAAAAGCCAAAGACTAGGTAAGGTGATACAAATGTGTGAAGAGACAACCACCCAAGACCAAACAAAAACCCTCCAACTAAACTAGTAAGGATAACAGAGAGACCTTATGGCTGCTAACACCCAGGATGATGACCAGTAACATTATTGCAGAGAAAACCATCATGCTTCATCCCCAAAATCACAATTTTACATAGTTGCAATACTTAAGGAAAGCACAACCCATACATTCGAGCCAATATCCATTTCATAAACAGAGCAGAATCATGGATGGCCAAAAAAAGGCATACCTGTAATCCAAGCCCTTAAAATGTGAGTTGGCCAAGCAGTTCCTCCCTGCTTGAAAATCAAGTCATAACCACAACAACAAGGTTGAACAATAGCCCGACTAGGGTGGCGGCCAATGGAAGGAGTAAGGGTGACGTGCAGTAAATGCACGTTGCCTCCACCCACAGTCAATTAATTCATTAGTACACACCAACCATTAATCCATCAACCATTCAATTAAACCATGTATTGGAAATGGCATCTATTACTTGTCAAATGTGCCTCTCACATCATACCTTCCATTTCCAACTTGACCATATTACATATCAACTATATAATCCAATTAAGTAAACCATGTATCGAACCATCACCAATAGCGTGATCCACATCAACTTATTCCATAATATAATCACCATGCATATCAACTATATAACTAAAAAAAAAATCACATAGCTATTAACTTAATAGCTAGCATAACAACAACTCATTAAAAATCGATGCATGTAGTATAGTATATAGCATGGTTTTAATTTCTTCCCTTTGGTTTTATATTTCCTTTTTCCCTTTTCCAATTGCTTGTGTATGTTATTGCTAACATGTTTATTGTGCAGGTCTCTTAGTAATAGGTCCCAATAACAGATAGTGGTGATAACAAGGATAACATAGGCTATTGTAAAATAGAACTTGAGCCTAGAGAAGCACCAAAAACAGGGCATGCCTTATCAAATGACAATAAACCAAGATTATATCACCATGTGAGCAGTGTCGAACAATAGCACAACATCAAATAAGCACCAGACCTAATCTCCAATCTACAAGGGGGTCCCACCTATTAGTATTATTTATCTTTTATAATAATAGGCTTTAGAAACACTTTGCGGGCAAAACTTCATTGCGATTTCAATCATCAACAAACTAGCAACTCCACATGGAAATTCGTTTTCAACGGATTTAGAACTCAGAACTCATGGTTTCACAGACCAAGAACAACAGGTCAAGAAGATATAACCAAGAATATTATGCAACAAGGGGAAGTGAGCGGATTTAATGGAAAGATGACCAAGAATTTGGGAATAATTCATGAAAAGTGTTAAGTATGAGGGGTTTTTACCACTGTATGCATAATCATTCTACCGATATCTTCTCTCACTTCAAGGGAAAAAAAAATAGACTTTCTCTTAAAATCTCAATGGATGAAGAAATGGCAAGAAGAAGCAAGAGATAACCAATTCTTTACAAGACAATAGTGGAAATATATAACAATTTCAAGGGTTCTTCAGAGGAGACCTCATAACAGCTATGTAAGATTGATTGTTATTGACTAACAATGCTTTGAAGGAGTGTCACTGTGGTAGAATCGATCCAACATCCTATCTTGACCAAATTAACTAAAAGATGATAGGAAACAAAATCATGACAAAAGTAAAAAATGCAGAAATTAAAACAACAGCAATAAAAGTCAAGAATGAAGAAGCAACAAGAAAAGTTTTGAAATAGAAAGCAGAAATCAAACTATTGTAAAGAAGAAAAGAAAATAGCACAAAATGAAAGAAGATCTAAGCTACTAATATACAGATAATCCAATCAGCATTTAAACTTTTCACGTTGGTCCCTCGCAATATTTCAAGCGAGGACTGCTAGTGCTCTAAGAAAACAATTGCTTATGTAAATTATTCAAAATGTAAGAGTTAGTGTCCAAGACAAAATCAATTTGGAAAGGACCCAACACTTGGAATTCTGATCTAATTATTAGCCCCTTGATGCACATGATTAAATCATCAAGATAAATATGGAGATTGACCAATTCATCGAAATTTGTGTGTATAGGCCTTTTAAAAGCAGTACTTAAATCAAGTAAGCCAGAAAGAAAGCATTTGTAAGACATAGTATTGCAATTAGTAATAAAAGTGGTTTTGTGAACATTTTCCCCTTATACCTTGATTTTATTGTAACCCGGAATTTCGTCAAGAAGGGCTTCAACTGTAACTCTATGACCTGCTGCATAATTATTCTTGTATTGAGGGGGGGAGAAATATTTCTCATAATATCCTGACTGAAGGTGCGAAAATCAATGCAGGTTCTAATATGATTAGTGGTGTGCAAAACAGGTACCCAATTTGGAACATGTTCAGGGTGGACTGAAAAAATAATCCTAGACCTTAAGAAATTTCTCAACTCCCTTTGAAAGGTTGTTTTCAGTACAGAGTTAACAAGTCCTTGTTTTTGTCCTAGCTGGTTTCATAGTATGTTGAATAAGACCCAGATCAAAACCACGAAGATCCTCATAAAACCAAGAAAAAACATTTTGAAATCCATCGAGTAGCTCGACAGATCTCATCTCTTCTTTATCAGAACATTGGACATTTATTTTAACATTCGTTGAATATTCAGGTGTCCTAATGTTCATGGAGATGGTTTCAACCACCTTCTTTCGTAAATCCTATTCTTTCTTTTCTTCCTTATTGCCTACATCAATCGATGAAAACGAACTCTCAAGAGGAGTCAAACACTTAGGAATTTTATTGTTTTCTATGGATATAATCTCCCCGGGATTAAAAGGTCCATCTTGAATGGAAGAACAAATGCTCTTATTGTTAAGGAGGGCATTCCAAGACTCTACATTATCATGGATATATGGACGATATAGAGATTGAAAAGAACAATCAGGCCTGTGAGGTAAAAGTTGTTGATTAGGAGAAGCTACAAAGATAGCTAACCGACTAGCCATTGAATTCAACTCCCTCTTAACATGAGTGATGTTGAAGGATAAAAGGTTTGATATAAGTGCCCAAATAGTTTGGGAGTATCGTTCCATCAGCTTGTTTCTAGGAGAGAACACTTTTCGTATCGAGTTCACAACAAGCTTGGAATCTCAGAAAACTGAAAGGTGACCACAACCAAGATTAAGGGCATTTTCAATGCCTAATAATAAAGCTTCGAACTTAGTGACATTGTTTGTACAAGCAAACTCTAACCTGTAAGACAGATTATGAATTCTTCCTACAGGGGAAACCAAGATAATCCCAGCCCCATTACCTTCATTAGAGTGTGAACCATCAAAGTGAATATTCCACATATCATCATCTAAAACGATGCTTTCCAAAGGAATATTATCCTCTTCAGCAAAGATGGAATACACTCCTAGGTCCTCTTCGATATAGTTTATGCTAGATTGTGGAACACTCTCTATGTAGGGTGAAATGATTCCCTCTCTAAGGACTATAATGTTCTTACCATTCCGAGGAATAGATAAATATGTCTCATCGAGTGAGAGGTATCCACCTATTAAGGCTTGCCAATCCCTTCCAAAGATAATTGAGTAATTGTTGATAGGCATATCAATTACCTGAATGTTGAGGGTTATTCTTATCTCAGGATGAGTGCATAAAACCAAGGTCACAGCCTTAATATCACCTATGGCTTTTTGTTGTATACTATTATAGGAGAGCATGCTTCTAGCGTTCCATTTGTACAAGACAAGCCTAGCTCTTCCATAATAATCTTCGATATCACACTTGGACCCAAACCACCATCAATGAGGCAACAATGGGCAATCTTATCCATATATTTACAGAAATATAAAAAGGGGGATTTTTTATAGGGTATCTAAAGTTATGTACACCTACTTTATTTATAGAATAATCCTATTCGTTTACCTCTTCGGAAAGATTGGCTACAACGGAATCTTTTCCTTCCATGAATTGTTTTCGATGCATTTGTTGTCAAGGGACGACAACTATGTCTAGAAGGGTTGCATCTGCTTTGATGTTGGCCAACTGATTCAAGATATTGTATTTGGAAGAGGGGAGGGGAGGAATGATTCCTTGAGTCTCATGAACCTTAGGAACCTGGAGAGTAGCAAGGGTTGAGGAAGAGCTCGGGGTAGAAGAACTGCAGGGAAGATCAAATTTTCCCTTGGGAGTATCGGCTTTGTTCCTAGGGTTTATGAACATGACATCTTTTGGCTCTGCAAAATCTAGGACATCGATAGTAGATTCTAGTCTTTTACCAAAGATCTTATCTCTGCCACTCTTCTTTACCTCACATGTGGTTTCTTCGTGGTGTTCCTCACAAAAGTTACACCAACTCCGAGGCAAGATAGCCTTAGGATGAAAAACAATTTCAACCGGATTTCTAAAGGGGAGTGCAGAAGAGGATGAAGCTCCATGGGTGAGGGGGGAGACAATTCCTTTCCACTCATATGCTATCATGCGATTGTTCATGTCTTTTACTAGTTGTAAGAGGGCGTACATGTCTGTTTGTCTAACTGATTCTCCCTAGGGAAGACCAGTTCATTCAAGTTGTTCTTCATACTGTGAGAAAGTATGCAGAGAAGAACTGAGATTATTAATAGCTTTTTACTCAAGCGTATGACGGTAGGTGGAAGGCAATGCATTGTAGTAATCCATGAAAGTGGCTTGGTTCTAGGGGAGGATGAGTTCAAGTATTTGATTGTATAACTTGGTGAAATGCAAGTTGAAGGGATTGATGGTCTCACCATCCTTATAGGTGATGTTATTATACTCCCTTAACTTCTCGGCTAGGCTTTTAGATTGCCCATAAGTAGATTGGAACTAATATATTAACTCCTCCCAAGTAGACATAATCTTAGTAGGAAGGTCAAAGAAGTCGGCCAAAACATTTCCTTCCAAGGAATTGACGAATAAGTGCATGCAAGTATCATTGTCGTTGGCCCCTATGTTATGACAAGCATTAGAAAATGCCACCAGGTGTTCATTTGTATTGACGGTGTTATTTCCTGAAAACATAGGAAGGTGCTTTTTAAATTTTGGAAGTGGAAGAGTAGTAGGTCCTAGGTTAAGAGGAGAGGACACATGCCATGGTGTGGTTGTGGTGTTTTCTTCGAACTGAAAAAGCCCATACTTTTTAATGACTTTGGTGGGGTTTGTGGTAGATTGTATAGGTATATGGTGGCTATATAAGCTACAATCACTGATGACGATGAGGATTGAGAATATGAAGCACTTCTAGCGCCACCAGAGCCACCACTAGATGCCATCCTATGAATGATAGATGAGGGAAAGAAAGACGAACTGGATGAATTAGATAAATTTCTCCTTAGAACACTTTGTTTGGCAGATAACACAACGTTTCTTCTTCCTATTTCATCAATAGGATTGATTTCAGGTGACAAGCCTCTTCTTCTTCTAGAAGCGCGAGAATCTAAGGACATCAAAGAAAGGCCAAAACTTGAAGAAACAAAAGGGTCACCATTGGCACCAGGCTGAAGGGGAAAGAAGAACGATCGTGGGAAAGAAAGAGTGCAGAAAACTGAAGTAACAACTGGCAAAAGAACAGCACGAGCACATGCAAGAAAGCATGCACAAAGGAAGGTGACAACTGGCAGAAGAACAACATGTGCATGGGAAAATACCTAACGTAATAAGGGTTAGGGTTTTGGTAATATTCTATAAAAGGATGAAGAGCCCGAAATGTATAAATATAGATACGAAAGTATCATATAGTGTGGATTATTGTTATTGTGATGGTTGTTGTTATTGTTGTTGTTGTTGAGGGTTAGGTTTTGTTTTTGTTTTAGTTGTATGAACCGATTTTGTAAGTTGTTGAGCAAAGAAGATACAAGGGAAGGTAGATCTGAGGATTAGACCGCAAGTTGTAGAGCCTGGTGCGATCTAGTTCGCCTCACATAGATCTTACCCAGTTTTTTGGAGAAGTGTAAGCGTGTGGCACCAGGAATACAGAATTGCCATAATAAAAGAGCCAAGAGGCAAATCTTTGTGGACGTAGCTCAGGAGGGGGTGAACCACGGTAATACTCGTGTAATATGTTGAATGTATGCATGTCTCTTCTTTCTTTCAGCAACTAATGGTTAAGCTTGAGGAATGAGGTAATACATTGTTATGATTATGTTTATACGTTGCTGGAATTAAACTGTGGAATATGCGTATGCAACTGCGAGGAATAATTAATTTACCTTACATCTCACGGTACCTAGATTTTATCAAGAAACCCCTATCCCCTACTCTGTCCTAGGCTATAAACACCTGAGTCTTACATTCACCCATTTAAAGCTATCTTGGGTGAGACTGTGTAGTACTTTCCAGGTGTTGTGTTGCCTTTTGGTTTACCAGGAGGGCTGATAGTTTTAGAGGCTTTGTTGGAACCCTGAATTACATGAACCCTGGGTCAATAATTCGGACAACCCTAGAGGGGATATAGTAAACCAACAAATCATTCTGTTGTCATGTTAAGAGGAACAAGAGAGGACTGAGTAGATGAGATAGAATGAATAAGAATCGAAGGAGCGAAACAGAAGAGAAACGGGCCATTAGAAGGGAATGTTGAGACCTTGGACCCCACGAGAGAAGAAATCAAGGGTTGGTTGAGAACTAAAGAGCTAGAGTTTGCACAGAAAGACAATAGAAACCCCAAGATCACACTGCATTAATACCTGGATAAATATGTATTTATGGATTTACACGAATTATTTTTCCGTGATTTTCCACATCTACTACAGGAGTGGATATTAAGGTTAAAGGATAACCACGTGACGAACTGGATTCAACAACTAGATTAGACTCTAGTACAGATCCAACAGTTGTAGCAGGTGAACAACAAATTCACCCGCGCAGTCGACTTGTGGCTTGACAGTATTGTGGCAGGCTTTATCACAGAATTTGTGGTAGACACATCAAATTCATACAGTGCAGCCAAGCAAGAGTTCCTACAAGGACCCAGAGGAAGGTACATTCGATCACTGTATACTTCTATCAATATATTGCTATATAAAAAAGGTACAATGACAATGGAATCAGACAGCTAGACTTCCCTGCGTGCATGGGGGAAGGGGGGAAGCACTGACAGAGATAGGAGGAATGGAAGGAGAGCAGGATAAAGAGAAGAAAGAAGAGGAACCCTTGGACCCGATCTTGATGGATGACGTCCAACTTAAGTGGATCTTGGTGTCATCAGGAATGACGCGTAGCGGAGAACCCTACCAATATAAGGTGAATACCAAGAAAAGAGTCGTAGCTGAGAGGGAGGGCTTGGCAAGCGATGAGGAAGAGGTAGAGGATCTACGGGCTGTGGAGAAGATTGAGGAAATCTTGTGAGCCACGTATGAGAGGAAAATAAGAGGCCCAAGAATAGAAGGAGAAGGCAACCATCCCTTTAATATTAATGTCAGTGTGGAACCCATAAACCCATGTGTGACCAATACACTAAAGAGAACACCACCATTTAAACAACCAAAGTTCGGAGGAAGTCCAACAACAGGAAGTACATATGCACAAAGAGAAACAACTGGAGGAGCCATTTCAGGCAACCGTAGTCAAGTATCTTCACCATGCGGAGGAGGGAGTACCTCATTATTTGGAATGGTGGGACATGATCCTACTATCATATTACTAGAGTTTCGAGGAGAAGCAACAGAAGACCTGGAGAAGCATCTTTTCATTTGCACAAATATCTAGGAAGTAAAGAAGATCACTGATGAAGACACCAAACTCACACAGCTAGCGATCACGCTAAGAGACCGAGCACTAGACTGGTACATGAATCTAGACATGAACAATGTTCCTGGAACGACAAGGACACTGGACGACATTAAGAAACTATTGATAAATGAGTTCCAGAAGCCGAGCTCAGAGGATCAATACATGAATGAGATGATTGAAATAAGACAGAAACCAAGAGAATCGGTATGGGAGATTGATCAAAGATTCAAGCGATTAAAAGGAATGTTAAAATACCTTATGACCAATATGCAGCATCGGCACCTGTTTTTCAACTCACTACTCCTACACTTAAAATATCCATTATGAAAACATAATTTTCAGACGTAGGCAGAGGCTCTGCAGGAAACCTTGCAATTGGAAGAGAATCAGTACCAACAGACGGACCCGGCTATCGAAGAACTGAAGGAGGATCTGAAGAACTTAACATTTCAGTTGAACCAGAATAAGAACAAGGACAAACGAGAAGCCAGTTGGTGCACTACCTGCAGGATGGAAGGACACCATAAGAATGAATGCCCAACATTCGCACATTATATGGTGATGGGGATTCCAAACCCACTACCACAGAGAGGATTATGCTGTGAAATATGAAAGAAACTGGGTCACGTCCCTTACCACTGCACGATGATGCATAAATACCAAACAGTTCCAAGGAACTCATATTGCACCTTTTGCAAGTCAGTCGACCATGATGACAAAGATTACAGAACTATGGATCTGATGTGGGAAAGAACATCAGACGCATATAGGGTACAAGAAGAAATGATGACTGGGAAAGAAACACCACTGTTCACTCAAGTCCCAACCCCATACAACACTGCGCAGCAGCAGTATAATACTACGCCACAGTCGTACAATAACTTGTAGCCACAGTACAACCCGACACAGCCCCAGTACAATACCACACAGTATAATCAGGGAACATAGCATAACATGTCGCAAGGTGATCGCGCAGCTTATAGAGGAGAAGGATGAGACAGAGGAGGTTTCCGACATGGTAGAGGACCAATCACATGTTACAATTGCCAGCAACCATGACATTATGCACGAGAGTGCCCACTGCCACTAGCGACTTGTATGTATTGTTGCGCACAGGACCACAATACGGAGGAATGTCCAACATTACTTGTAAAGATCCAGGCAAAAAGGAATCAAAATAACAAGAATGTTCAGTGGATTTCAGCCGAAGCAAGGGATGACGGACGGAAAATCAACATAGCCACTCGAGGAAGAACAAAAATAGGAAATGATGCAATGTGACAGGAACCAGTGCAGAACCAATGGGTAAATAAGAACATTGACCCCAAGAAGCAATTCAAAGCACATAAGGAGAAGGAGATCTTTACAGAAGCCCGAAAAGAATTCCAAAAGCAAAACATTGCACTGACTGTATAGTGGAGTAAGGAAACTCCAGAATATGAAATGTCGCCATCACTGGACCATGCCAACAGAATACAACCCAAGGAACAAGTAAGTATTATCAAATACTTTTTGCAATCATGCCTTAAAATGTTAAGTGATCCTTCATCTGTAAAAATATTGCAAAACAACCTAGAAAAATGTAGCGGCGAGACGAAACATAAGCTAGAATTGAAAACTGTCAACCACCTATGTACAAGAAGAAGAACAAGTAGGGAATTTAGACTAAATGCTAACATTGGGGATTTCAATATGGGAGATGTTATACTAGATCTAGGATCTGAAGTGAATGTACTACCAAAAGATACATGGCAATGCATGGGAGAACCTACACTGGCATACTCACTTGTTCAATTAAAGCTAGCAAATCAACATAGAGTCCTACCAATAGGTAGACTGAAAGGAGTGACAGTAGATCTAGATGGTGTGCGCACTAAGGAAGACTTTGAATTCATTGAAATAGTAGACGACACAACACCTTATCAGGCGCTACATGTTCTAGACCGGGCGTTCGACAACCAGGCCATAATTAACTTAAAAACCAGAAAAATGACATTTGAGTTGGGGGACTACAGGGTCACAGCTCCACTCGACCCATCAGAAAGTGAGAGGTTCGTAGAACCCACTTGTCTGGATTTAGAAGAGATCGTCCAGTTGTACAGAACAACTGCGCTCTATGCAGACTATATAAACCCAACTGTAGACGGGGTACTCAGTTGGCATAACAGTACTTCATGTAAAATAGACTCAGACACCAGGTTATAAAACTAGCAGCAAAGACTACACGAAGTATCCACGAGAAGGTGTGCCATAATATATAGCGCAATAAGGTGGATTGGCACAGAAAGCAAAGAACCACCCAGTTTTCATGGGCTAAATGATTTGGAAACTTTCTTGACACAATATGAAGATGAAGTATTAGAAAACCAGAGATTGCTAGCACTAAATTTAGCACTAAAGGCTACACCCGCAAGATGGTGGGGTGCACACAAAGAGACTATCACAGATTGGTACCAATGTAAGCAATTACTGTGCATAAGGTTTGGCGCATAATAGACAGGTAACAAACAACAGAAATATGACGGACTAGGCACACCAACAGAACACTTGGAGGCGTCTAAAACATTGTGGAAAATGACGCCACTGGAGGAATGGTATCACCACTTCATTCATACTTTAGAGGGCATACCAACAAATTGGTATACGGACCAGGAAATGCGTAAAGGAACCAAGACATGGGCAACATTCCAACAGAACTTTACAGTCACTTTCTCATTCGAGCATGAGAACCCCAACATAGACGCGGCCCTGAAACGGATCAGAGACATCATATTCATTGAAGAACTGGAAGTGGAAGCAATCACAGAGGTACAACAAAGGAATAAGTAGATAGTCAAGGATCTACTGTCATGCTACCACGTACAGGAGGAAGTACCAGATGAATATGATCCGCGCGATATTCAAATCGAAGAAGTCGAAGGCGAGAGAGATGTGGAAGGACCACCCTTAGAGTCAAAGGTCATCTCTACGCTAATCAAGATAAAGAAGGTTAACATAGGGACCGTCGAGCAGCCCAAAATGGTCAGCATTGGAGATTACTGGGATGAACAGACACTAGAAAGCATCACGGAATTGTTGCGCAAATACAACAAAATTTTTCCCACAACCTTTACAAAGATGAAAGGCATAGCCAGAGAATTAGGAGAAATGAAGATACCACTCAGACCTGATGCGAGACCCATTAAACAACGACCATATAGGTTGAACCTCATATATAAACAGAAATTTAAAGACGAGATTGACAGGATGCTCGAGGCCTTCATCATCGAACCAGTCGAAGAATTAGAATTGATAAGCCTGACGGTAGTACAGAACAAGAAACAAGAAGAGGGATCAGGATATACGTCGACTTGAGGAAGTTGAACGATGCATTCCTACACGACCCATTCCCCACACCGTTCACGGATGAAGTACTCGAGAACGTATGAGGCCACGAAGCCTACTCATTCACCGATGGATTCTCATGATATCATCATATTAAGATAGCACAGGAGGATAGACACAAGACCACGTTCACGACAGAATGGGGATCTTATCAGTACACAGTCATGTCGTTCGGACTGAAGAATGCACCTACGATATTTTCTAGAGTGGTCATCACAATATTTAAGGAATTCATCCATCAATTCCTCGAAGTATACCTGGATGATTGGACAGTGTAAAGCTTACTAAAAAACCATGTGGAAGTTTTACGACTGATGTTAGAACGATGCAGACAGTGCTAGATATCACTGAATATCAAGAAATGCATATTTGGAACACCATTTGGGATACTATTGGGACACATAGTATGAAAACAGGGTTTAGTAGTGGATCCGACCAAAATCCCAGTCATTGTTAACTTACCAGCACCAAAAACAGTCCACCAACTAAGAGCAACGCTATGACATACGGGATATTACAGAAAATTCATCAAAGGTTACACGTAGATTACAGAGCCAATGGAAAAACTATTAAGGAAGGATACAAAGTATCAATGGAACGACGAGTGCCAACACGGTCTGGATACCCTGAAGGAAAATATGGTCACCGCACCAATATTGGTATTTCTAGATTGGGAGAAGACATTCCATGTACATGTAGATGCATCAGCGATAACACTTGGAGCTATCTTAGCGCAACCAGGAGCAGGAGACTTGGATCACTTGATAGCGTTCGCAAGCATAAAATTATCAGACTCGGAACAAAATTATAACATGACAGAAAGAGAAGGCCTAGCTATGGTTTATGCAATACAAAAATACAAACATTACCTATTGGGAAAACACTTTAAGATTTTTATAGATCACTCAGCCTTAAAATACCTAGTCAACAAGCCAGTGTTGGGGGGGAGAATATGTCGATGGTTATTTCTATTTCAAGAATTCAACTTTGAGGTAATAGTTAAACCAGGAAAACTGAATGTAGGACCTGACCACCTATCAAGGGTCACAAATGGAGAGGAACCAACGAATTTAGAAGACAAATTTCCATATGCATAGCTATTCTTAGTACAGATTGTTGACAATTACTTCACAGAGATCATCCAGTACTTGAGCACAGGTATTGCGCTGCAAGAATATACCATTGCGCAGAAGAACAACCTGGTAGTCCGCACAATCGACTATCAATTGATTGCAGGACATCTATATAAGATGGTCGTAGATAGCATCTTACGAATATACCTACTAGACCACGAATGACCAATAATTTTAGCAGAATCCCACGAGGGAATAGCAGGAGGGAATTATGTAGGAAAAGATACCGTGCAAAAGGTACTACACGCGGGATTATGGTGGCCAATGATCCACAAAGAATTGAAAGAGTATTGTCAGCAATGTGATGTCTATCAAAGGGTAGGCAAACCCAACATAAGGGACGAGATGCCACTACAACCGCAAGTGACACTTCGAGAATTTGACAAATGGGCGATAGAATTTGTGGGACCCATTAACCCACCATCCAAAAGAATAAGGGCGAGATATATTATCACCATGACAGAATACCTAACAAGATGGGCGAAAACCGCACCAATAAAAGATTGCAGCGCAGAGACAACTGCACACTTTCTTTTTGAACAGGTAATTACTAGATTTGGGTGCCCAAGAATTTTGATGAGCGACCAAGGAACGCACTTCATAAACAGTACCATCCGATTGATGCTCGAAGAGTTTGAAGTTCATCACCAAAAAATCACACCGTATCATCCACAGGCAAATGGCACGGTAGAATCCTTCAACAAAATTCTAGAGAACGCCTTGACAAAGATATGTAACATCAATAGGGACGATTGGGACCTCATGGTACCAGCAGTATTATGGGTGTATAGAACCACATGCAAAAAGTTGACAGTCCACACACCATTCAAACTAGTCTATGGTCAAGATGCATTAGTTCCGTTAGAATTTTTAATACCCAATCTACATGTAGCAGCTATCACACACATGACAAATTGAGGCGCAGTACAGGAAAGACTGAATCAATTACTGTCGATGGAGGAATACCGAATCTTGGCAGGATTCCACCAACCAGTATGGAAATCAAGAGAAAAATCTTGGCACGACCACAACATCAAAAGGAAGACGTTCAAGGAAGGAGATATAGTATTGCTCTATGATAGTAAATCATTGTAGCACCTAGGAAAGTTGAGAATGCATTGGATAGGACCATACGAGGTAAAATCTATCACAAACGGAGGAGTTGTACAGTTAAGAGATCTAGAAGGTGCAAACCTCAGAGGAATGATCAATGGGAGCCATCTAAAGCTGTACAAGGACAGTCGACCACCCACCGCATAGTAAAAAACAAAAGAAAAAGAAAACGCACAACATGAGGGACAATCCGCATACAAAACACGAAGCCAGCAAGGGAAACGATAACATCCATATCAAAAAACAAAACAAGAGGGAAAAGGAAAGTCATCAAAAGCAGGTTGACAAGACAACATGACGTAGAGTTAAAGCAAGGCAAGGACGGATGCGATGTCACATTAAACGTGCCAACTGGAGACGACAGAGTAGGCGTAATGGCAAGTACAAAACTGTCATGCATGCATTGAACCCACATTTATGGTGCATTAATCGCATGATGGAGGAAGCATCCTTGAAAAGCTTCATGATGAGCCCATACAACACACGAGCACAGAAGCAGTTAGTCTATTCGCGAAAGGAGAATAGAAAAAGAGAAACAACAGCTAGAACAAACAGAGTGCAACCATATATATTACCGAAGCCAGTCGAACTTAGCAAACATTCGACAGACACCATTATGGCACTACCGAAGCTCATGGAAGTAGGCCATACAGCCATATCAACCAGGGTTCAAACTAGGTCACGAGGACCACTGGAAGAAAATTAACAACAGCCACCAGAGATCGTCGATATTGACGAAACACACCAATATTAGAGGAGATTCTTCAACCACAAACAGAGGCCATGGAACAGGATACACCAGCAGCGGTGCGCGATTCTCAGAACAAAGAAGAAGAAACCCACCAGGAAATACCACCGAAACATACTGAAGCAACCTTGGAAGTGAATGAAACGACACAGCATCTGGGAGCATAAGATCAACCAGACAAGACACAAGCACCCAAATTAAGTCACCCAGCCGAGGAGACCGTTGGAACTACCTGGATGTGGCCATAGTGGATGACAAGGGAAAAACCAAGATTTGCTGGAACTTCGAGCCAGCCAACACAACAGGGGGACCGAGTTCAAATACCGAGCTCACCTCGAAAGAAATTGGTTGCAGAGATTGTGCTACCTCGCATACTAGAGGGACTATAGGTGGACTCGCAGCTATTGGGTCACGTCGGAAAGCTTAAGTATTCTGACCATGATGTAGTAGATGAAACCAAATATCCATAGCTTTCACCATAGGTCTTTATGCAGAAAGTAGTTGTGAAACAACTCGGAGAAACCATCACTTAGTCACACCAATAGGCAGCTGGACTGGACAGAACATGAATTCTAGGATTGTTGAAGATACCACAATTTGGCAAAGGTCAATATGCATCGACATGCATTAAGAAACTGTTAGCAGTTACGCATGGAGGGGATGTATGGTTGGACAAACCCATCCCCATAGCGGTCGAACTTATCACACAAATAACAGGCTTACCCATCGGGGGTATGGATCCTACGTTGATTCTGGATGATAAGTCCAAGGAAAAAACATTGGCAGAAGAGATGAAGAAGAAATATGGCACCGACAGGGGAACAAGAGGCATTATAATCAAACGGATCAACAATGTCATGACGCAATTTGGCGCAAAGATCTTAGCATGCATACTGCTAAGAAAATGTCACAAAGATGAAGTACCAGTAGGAGTCATTGTTGTTGCAGCGCAGTGCGCAGAAGGCACCTCCATGAGTTGGGCGCCATACCTATCAAACTTATTCCAAGTAGACTGCAAAGACGCGTAGGACGAAGGTACAGAATTTCATTACTCATGGTTGATCACTCCCATAGATTTCATGGGATGGAGAGAACCAGAACACACCATCTTTTGTACCACACCACAACCAGGAGGAGCAAGATATCGCGTCCTAAGATCCGCACCACTAGCCAAACATAAGAGGGAGAATGGAATCGTATTCAAATCTTACCTACGGGAGATACAGGAAGACATCAGCTGAGCATGGAGAAATACACCAGAGGTTCTCGCACGATATAGGGGCATCGCCAATTTCTGAGCTAGGCGACAAGCCATGTGGATACAACCAAGGAAAGATTTGGATAAACAGTGGCTACAGATGCACTACTACATCACAGAGGTAGATATAAACATGATCATCAACGAATGGCCTGATGAATGGAGGATTCCAACCATACCCAGAGAAGTACTGGGAAAAACAGCAGAAGGAAGGGTTGTGAAGGCAGAAACATAGCCTACGCAAATCCCCGTACCAAAGAAATGAAGAATGGGCCAAACCAAGTCGACTCAGGTAGATGACGGCTCATAGCAGCCAGGGACCCAGAAGGGGAGGACATAAACCACTCATTCGACCAATGGATAATAGAAACCGGCTGAGGGAGCACAGGAAATCGCATCAAACCCTGTCACACAGGAACCAGGGGGAACTAAGAGACCAGTGGTACAGGTGTGTGCAAGAAAAAGAAGGCACAATGACCACCACCAGAATATACAATCACGAATGATGATGGAGAGATGATTGCTAGAATGGTCCAAGACTGCCTCGTAGAGGATTTCGATCACGTCGCGCACCACAGGGATAAACTGCAGAAGGAACTGACATAAATGGGACAGGTCCTTAAGAAATTCAGGGAAGCTCAGATCATGAGTACCAGTAGAGTTATAGTGCCATCGACCAAATAGACCACAGAAAGGGTGGAGGTAGAAGAACGTGACCCAGTTCTTCCGATGCCACACGCATATTCCACGGTCTATATAAAGCCTAGCATGTTGAGAATGGATGAAATTGTGAGATAGACACCACTGAATATTTGGATCATATCCAATTGGTCTTAACATGGATGCCATCAAGATAATTATACAAAATACAGGCTAGCGTCGACCACGAGATGCAATCGCGAGCACATAAAAACTTATTCGAGCTACAACAAGAACCAAATAAGAGGGAAGCACTGGAAACAATTTTTGCACAGACCAAATCTGAAACTTAGGAGGAGAAAGAACGCAGAAACAAGATGGAACGCAGAGTGGGAGAAATTTTTGGGAAACTTCCAACTACTGTGCAAGGAAATGAACTCCCAGCCGCAAAAAAGATCGACCAGATTGCATAGGCAATTGACCAGTATCAGAAGGAGATCGAGACTCTCCACAAACAAAATAGACTGAAAACTTCACCAGCAGTGAAGGAGCGAAGGAAGCAGGAAGCAGCAATGCAACTATAGGAGCTAGAAAAATAGGTTAGCACGGTAGCCAACTTGTTGGATAAAGCAGTGCAACTTTGGACAAGGCTGGAAGAGGATCCACAAGTCCAACACTGGGACAAGGAGGAGGAGAGTATCAATGCAAAGATCGAAGAACTCAAGCAGTGATAGAAGACCATACCAATTCTAGAACAGGTCAAGGAACCACAAGAGTTGAAGAAGATGCAGGCAGAACTTACCACAGCGCAAACACAAAAAAAGGAGCGTCGGGCTCAAATAGAACTGTTGCAGGAACGGGTAGCAGAAGTACTTGCACAAACAGAAGAAGACAGAAAATAGACAGCATAGACTCAGCTAGAATGCGCAGGACTAATGAGCGAGGAAGTGGCAGCTCAGACAGTCAACACCATCAAGGAGAAAACCACGCAGGCACTCACAAAAGAAGCAGAGTTGCAAGAATAGTTCCATACGATCACCAAGGAGATCAAGGAAGCACAAATAAATTAGGTGGCTCAAGACGAGTCACATGTCAGTGTTGGGGGCATCTTGGCACAAGGTCGAAGGGGAAAGAAGAACGATCATGGGAAATAAAGCGTGCAGAAAACTAAAGTAACAAATGGCAAAAGAATAGCACACATGCATGCAAGAAAGCGTGCACAAAGGAAAGCAACAGCTGGAAAAAGAACAACACGCGCATGGGAGAAATACCTAGCTTAAGAAGGGTTGGGGTTTTGGTAATATTATTTAAAATGCTGAAGAGCCCAAAATGTATAAATATAGATACAAAAGTATCATATAGTGTGGATTACTGTTATTGTGATGGTTGTTGTTATTATTGTTGTTGTTGAGGGTTAGGTTTTGTTGTTATTTTACCTGTATGAACCGATTTTGTAAGTTGTTGAGAAAAGAAGATATGAGGGAAGGTAGATCTGAGGATTAGACTGTAGGTTGTAGAGCTTGGTGTGATCTAGTTCACCTCACATAGATCTTACCTAGTTTTGTAGATAAGTGTAAGCGCGTGGCGCCAGGAATACAGAACTGCCATAATAAAAGAGCCAAGAGGAAAATTTTTGTGGACGTAGCCCAGGAGAGGGTGAACCATGGTAATACTCATGTAATATGTTGAATGTATGCATGTCTCTTCTTTCTTTCAACAACTAATGGTTAAGCTTGAGGAATGAGGTAATACATTGTTATTATTTTTTTTATACTTTGCTGGAATTAAACTATGGGATATACGTATGCGACTGCGAGGAATAAGTAGTTTACCTTACAGCTCATGGTACCTGGATTTTATCAAGAAAACCCTATCCCCTACTCTATCCTAGGATTTAAACACCTGAGTCTTACAGTCACCCATTTAAAGCTATCTTGGGTGAGACTGCACAGTACCTTCCGGGTGTTGTGTTGCCTTTTGGTTTACCAGGAGGGCCGATAGTTTTAGAGGCTTTGTTGGAACCCTGAATGACATGAACCCTGGGTCAATAATTCAGACAACCCGAGAGGGGAGATAGTAAACCAACAGTCACTGTTGATTTCTAGGTTGTCTACGTCTAGCTTCTAATTGTTCTTGAGCACGAATATCTCGTTCAATTGCTGCCCAAGAATGGTTAAGCTCATCACGGGTGTTGGCAGTGTTTAAGATGGTATTAAACAAATTCAAAGCAATGCTAGTCTAATCTTGAAGACGGGGCTCAATTTTGGGTTGCCTTGCAACAGGAACAATCATTAAGAATAAAATAGTTAAAAAATCAATATCAAAAAAGAAATATGTATCGATGAAAATTGAGTATAAAAATTAACCAGAGAGATATTGAAAATCTCCCCAATATGGTCGCCAAATAAATGTTGAGAAAAATATATGAAATGATCTTACTCAAGCATTTTCAGATTCTTCTTAGCTAAATAAAAATAGATGGGAATATCACCCTATGTTTATAGCCAACAAAAATAACATCCTAACTCATAAGTATTAATTACAAGTACTTAGGTTAGTATTTTATCAATAAAAAGCTTGTTGAAAATTTATTTTTTATGCAATTTTCCGAATATAACAATTGTTGAAATAAATGTAAAGACAAAAGTAAAGACACAAAGATGATAATAAAGACAGATGAGACATAAAGAAATCCTTTATTTCATTCCAATTCACCAAAGAGTCATTTTCTTTGCAAAATCTCATACAGAAATTTTGGACCAAAGTCAAACTTAGACATCCCCGATGGAACATACAAAAGGACCTCTGACAGAAAACCAAAACTAAACTCTAAAAGATGGATCAGCTTGCCACAGATTGTTTCCCACTCGAGTTTGCACAAGAGCCTTTGTTAGTCATAAAAACTAATTCACAAATAGACAAGTCTACACAGATTATCAAAGATAGATCAACACCTCTGAAAAACAAGTGTCTGAATGATGTAATTTAGCCCTAAATATTGTTGTCTACAATAAGACCCTGTTATCATAAAAGAGAATTAGGTTTGTCATGAATAAATGAATGAATGAAAACTGAACTATCTCAACATAAACTCAAAGAGCAAACCTTAGTATGCTTCTGCTTATATCCTCGTGTTCCTCCCTTTCCTTTTTCCTTTAAGAAAATCAAAATTGGTTGAGGTAGCTGAACCACCTCATTAGTTAAGTTAACTAAATATTCAACCAACGTTTTAGTTAACGGGGAAAAGTAATAATCATAATAAGGGTTATAAATAAATAATAACTAGTAGGTGGGACCCCTTGTGACTCCCTTTAGCTCATAACAATCATAACATAACTAGTTAGTTAAGAAAAACACACTTCCTTGTGGCTCCCATAATCATATTTGCATTTCGCAATTTAGCTCATGATATTTGAAATTATTTTCAAAAAAAAAGTATTACTCATATATCCAAAATTAAAACATGATGTCCAAAAATTCCTGAAGTCAACTGTCATCAATAATAGATAAAATAAAAAGTCGAAATCCATATTTCCCACTCTAAGATGCAATCTTTCCTTGATTGTTGTTGTCACCCTTCGATTTTCCTGAATTTGCCTTTGGTTGTGCTGAGCCTTTAGGCCAATATCGCTAATCATGTGGGAACAATCATCCCTCAAATGCATTTGGGAAGACACAGATTTGTCAGAGCCATTGGAGGGTGAGTAAGGGGAAGCAGTGGCTTTTCCTTTGTCAAGTGCATGGTGGGCCTTGGTTTTCAACCTTTTTATAGCATGAGAGGACTGCCCTAGTGAGTGGGGGGCATCTTGGACAATGGGGTTAATGGGCGGAGGAGCAGGTAGGGATAAATTAGGCCAGCCACGATGTTGGGAGACTGACGGGTGGAAAATCTCTTTCCATCCATCATTTTTAGGAACCTCGGGTTACAATGAGACGTGAGGAGGCACAGGGATACTAGGGGCTTGCGAGACTTGGAAAGGAGGCCTTTCAAGCCTGGGTTGGACCACTCCTTGCCCAATNAAGTAATAATCATAATAAGGGTTATAAATAAATAATAACTAGTAGGTGGGACCCCTTGTGACTCCCTTTAGCTCATAACAATCATAACATAACTAGTTAGTTAAGAAAAACACACTTCCTTGTGGCTCCCATAATCATATTTGCATTTCGCAATTTAGCTCATGATATTTGAAATTATTTTCAAAAAAAAAGTATTACTCATATATCCAAAATTAAAACATGATGTCCAAAAATTCCTGAAGTCAACTGTCATCAATAATAGATAAAATAAAAAGTCGAAATCCATATTTCCCACTCTAAGATGCAATCTTTCCTTGATTGTTGTTGTCACCCTTCGATTTTCCTGAATTTGCCTTTGGTTGTGCTGAGCCTTTAGGCCAATATCGCTAATCATGTGGGAACAATCATCCCTCAAATGCATTTGGGAAGACACAGATTTGTCAGAGCCATTGGAGGGTGAGTAAGGGGAAGCAGTGGCTTTTCCTTTGTCAAGTGCATGGTGGGCCTTGGTTTTCAACCTTTTTATAGCATGAGAGGACTGCCCTAGTGAGTGGGGGGCATCTTGGACAATGGGGTTAATGGGCGGAGGAGCAGGTAGGGATAAATTAGGCCAGCCACGATGTTGGGAGACTGACGGGTGGAAAATCTCTTTCCATCCATCATTTTTAGGAACCTCGGGTTACAATGAGACGTGAGGAGGCACAGGGATACTAGGGGCTTGCGAGACTTGGAAAGGAGGCCTTTCAAGCCTGGGTTGGACCACTCCTTGCCCAATNACAACAATCAACTGCAAACCAAAGAAAACATCATTGTAATTCAACCAAGACACTGCTACTGCCAACTGCTTCAACACAAAAATTTTCTTGACTGTAATCAATTTTAGAACAGGGAGTGAAAAATGAATGTGGGAAGGTGATGGGTTTGTAATTAGCGAAAATATAAATAATGGTGGGGAATGAGAGCGGGTACTGTTCATAAAATTAATCAAGTATTCCATATAATCATTCTGTTAAAAGGAGATACACCAACCAAATGATCATTGTGACCCAATAATAATTACTGTGTATTAACCAATTCACTGTTCATAGTCAAATATCTAACACAATATCATCAACAAGACAATATGCATTCCACAACAATATGTAAGGGAGTTTTGTTCCTCTTATTTATCCAATTTACATCTTATAACAATTCTCAAATGTATCATAGTAACCATTTCCACTCTGTTAATCATCAAAATCAACCACTGCCCACACATTACTTCAATCATCAAATACACTCAAAATTCATGTTTCAAAATTGCAATGAAGTTATATTGTCACTGCAATCAGTCCTATCATTCAAAATAAATGACATGCATTAAACATACATAGTGGACAACCAACCCAATAATCCATATTTAAATTGCAAAAACCCCACTCGTCATTTAAACAGACAGACAACATCCACCATTCCAACACATTCTATGTTGTAGGAAACACAAAATAATTCAATCAACGCAAGTGTAATTCTGTGACTATACAAGCCCGATTCAACATGACTCTAAATAATCAAAAAGTTGGGCTATCCATCCAACACAATGCGGTAGCAACAACATGCATGTCATCATAAAATAAATAATCAAATTGCAACAAAATTGTGCTTAAACTCTATGACTATCTCTGAGTGAGCAACCCAAAAATATCCATATCATACACAGTGGGTAGCCATACCTCAAACACCACGATGCAACATTCCATTTGAAAATTCTAAACACACAGTCACAATATCATTAACTCAACCCATTGTGTCGAGCTATTAGTCTAATACAATGTTGCTCAAATTAATCAAACTGCAATCAAAACCATGCTATGTAAAACTTGGGCTCATCCTTGATGATGCAATCAAATAACCATAACACATACATTGGATGGAATTTCCATAGTCATCCTAGTTGAAATAACCATTTTTCCAAAAAGCTCATAGTTACAGTGACCATTTATTCATGGTGTAGGAACACCACACATACAAATGCATTACGCGTGACATCAATAAACCATTGTAACTAATGCCAAGTTTAACATCCCTATAATCTTTAATGAAAAAGATAATGATTGTGTATCAACCCTAATCTTCAATCAACCAATTCAATGTTGAGCTTATCACTTGGACTGTCGTAGTAATCAACAACCTGAACTAACATGTTGTGGAAACCACACATACCCATGCATCGACATGAAGCAACACTGTGACTTACTCAATTAAAAACAATATTGGGTTATCAAAACACCGGGAGAGTGATTGTGTATTTGATCTACCCAATTAACCATGTAGGGTGTATCCATTGTAATAACATAGGCAGTGACTAGATACCAAAACTGACACGATTGTCACATGATCAACTGGGCGAGCCTGTAATCAATTTTGTTGACAATACATACCCATCAACAATAACCAATAGCAAACCCGATAGGCCACGCCAGTATTCTCTGTCAACCCTTAGACTTATAGAGTTAAGGGTTTTCTCTGTGACCAACACAGGGAAAGCTAGAGCCAACTTCTTTCAATGGTGAAAACCTCTGAGACCAATGGTGCATACACAGAGAGAACCACAATTTATTCGTGGACAAGGTATAAAATCCCACGACAGGAGGGGCTACGAACAGAAAAGAAAATCTCTAATTTGTCTTGGTAATGATATTTAATACATGCAGGTTATAACCCTTGTGGCTCTCCAGTCAACCAACTACAACGTTGAGGTGAAAACAGGGTCGAGAAAGAGCAATATAACCTACTGCGTGAACATTAATAGTGAAAACAACCCAATGCCCAAGTGAAAAAAACACAGTGACACAAAGTGCTTCCAACCATTAAAACCCCATAAAAGCCAAAGATTGGGTAAGGTGATACAAATACGTGAAGACAACCAGCCACCCAAGACCAAACAAAAACCCTCCAACTAAACCAACAAGGATAAAAGAGAGCCCTTATGGCTGCTAACACCTAGGATGACCAATAACACTATGACTTCAACATTATTGCAGAGAAAACCATCACGCTTCATTCCAAAAATCACAATTTTACACAGTTGCAATACTTAAGGAAAGCACAACCCATACATTCGAGCCAATATCCATTTCATAAACAGATAAGACTCATGGATGGCCAAAAAAATACATACATGTAATCCAAGCACCTTAAAATGCGAGTTGGTTGAGTGGTTCCTCCCTGCTTGAAAATTGGAGCATAACCACAACAACAAGGTTGAACAATAGCCCGACTAGGGTGGCGGCCAACAAAAGGAGTAAGGGTGACATGCAGTAAATGAAATTTTCCTCCACCAACATTCAATTAATTCATTAGTACACGCTAGCCATTAATCCATCAACCATTCATTTAAACCATGCATTGGAAATGACATCTATTACTTGTCAAACGCACCACTCACATCATACCTTCCATTTCCAACTTGACCATATTACATATCAACTATATAATCCAATTAAGTAAACCATGTATCGAACCATCACCAATAGCATGATCCACATCAACTTATTCCATAACATAATCACCATGCATATCAACTATATAACTAAAAAAAAATCGCATAGCTATTAACTTAATAGCTAGGATAACAACAACTCATTAAAAATTGTTGCATGTAGTATAGTATATACAATGGTTTTAATTTCTTCCCTTTTCTTTTATATTTCCTTTTTCCCTTTTCCAATTTCTTGCGTATGTTATTGCTAACTTGTTTATTGTGTAGGTATCCTATTAATAGATCCCAATAACAGATAGTGGTTATAACAAGGATAACATAGGTCGTTGTAAAATAGAACTTGAGCCTAGAGCAGCACAAAACACAGAGCATGCCTTCTCAAACGCCAATAAACCAAGATTATATCACCATGTAAGCAGTGTCAAACACTAGCACAACATCAAATAAGCACTAGACCTGATCTCCAATCTACAAGGGGGGCCCACCTACTAGTATTATTTATCTTTTATAATAATAGGCTTTAGCAACACTTTGTGGGAAAAAATTCGTTGCGATTTTAATCGTCAACACCACATACATTGTGGTCAATATTTTTTAATTGTTTATAATGAAAATTTTACCTTAGTACTCATGTGGAACAAACAAGACTGTAGAGACTTTGGTGTATCTCTCGTGCATTAGGAAAATTTCATGAATTAATAATTTTTTTATGAACCAATCAACATCTAGTCATAGCCCAATCATAACCTAGTAGGTGTCGATTTCATTTCCATGTGTCACCTATGGGTTGGTCCATGTCACCACCACATGTCATTATGTTATTGGTCCACCTCACTACCACATGTCATTTGAGGATATGCCCATGTCACCGCCACATGTCCTAGTATGGTAGGTCCATGAAAAGGGGGATAGAACTAAGGATAGGAAATAATATTTAAAAATAAAAGTTGGTTTTTTGGAGTTATGGGAATGCAGAGATTAAGGAGGTAGGTGAGAGGATAGAAAGGGATAAAAATGACTATGTATGAGGTGAAAAGTGGGAATGGAGAGTGCATATTAGTCAATGAAGAGGTGTAAATTTATGGACCTACGAACACAGATATGAGGAAGAGTAAGGAGGTCCACTCCAAAATGAGAAATGTGGCTAAGTGTGAAAATAAATAAGTGGATAATGAAAATGAAAATATGAGAATTATGGAAATGGATAAACGTGGAAATGGTTAAATGTGGATAATAGTGAGGAGGGAGAGTAGAGTGGAAAGAAGAAAAAATGGATTAGTATGGGACAATGTCATTATTTGGGTCACAGAAGTGAGAGGGTCATTATGTAGAATGTGGGATTGCATACTTGTGGACCTAGAGATGTATGGAGAAAGGGTGAGGAGGTCCACAACAAAACAAGAAATACGACTAAGGGAAATGGTGTGAGTTGTGTTACACATCAAAAATACTCACTTTGATAGTGTCACAAGTGTCGTCATTACAAAGGTCGCAAGTGTCGCACTTTGCTCACAAGTGTCGTAAGTGTCAGGGAAGCATACTGTCATGATGCCTATGTCGTGCCTATAACGACATGAGAAAGACACTTGAAACACCTCAAACATTTGATTTGGAAGAGGAGAAATGAGTCAGCAGGCTCATGAACCTTTTTCCATCTGAAAGAACCTCAAAAACTAGCTTTTGAAGGAGAGTGCTCCCCTATACCTCTTCTAGGAGCGCTGGCGCTCCCCCTTACACTGTCTGGGAGCGTTATAAAGCTCCTCTGGCCCTTATGAGGGAGCTCTATGGATTTTGAGAGCGTTGGTTCCCCCTAAAGCCTACTAGGGAGAACTACAATGCTCTGATGGTCCTTTTGAGGGAGCGCTACCTATTTTGGGCAGCAGTTGAGTTGTTGAGATGAATGGGGGAAGGATCTTTTCATTCTTAGAAGGCAGTTGAGCTCGAATCCCTAGTCCAGCCATGATCTTAGGGCAGATCCTCAACTGAAGGAGGAAAATCCTCAACTTCCCCAAGGATATCTCAAGTTGTTGAGCCTCTCCAAGGCTATATAAGCAAGCTTTCTAATGGTGAAAGAGAACTGGAAAAAGGAGAATCACACCAAACTTATGATCTCATAAGTGGTGCTGGAACAGATATATTTTGGAAGCAAGAGACCTATGATCTCATAGGGAGAAATCAGTGAAGCTATCATCACTCGGATCGTGGATATTTTGAGCAAGGGGTAGACAAGGAGGACTTGGCAGAGATGCTGCAATTCATCTATGGCTGTAAGCAATGTTTTGTCCTCATTAATATAATTTGCTTGGCCTATTTCTTTCTAGTTTGTGTCTGATATTACATGAACTCATCGTCGATAGATAGATCTTTTTTCAAACTAATATCAATAGAGTAGGAAGTGGTCGTACTTTGTTTGTCTACAGGACTCATCGAGGAGCGAAAGATTGGAGCTCGACTCAGAGCATGCAGGGACAAACGTCGATTAAAAGGTACTTCTATTCTCCTTCCTTATCATGTATTAGTTTGTATGGATTTGAAAGGAAGTCAGTGTCCACGTTAAGCACTTTCTGTCTTAGAGTTTAGGGTCTAGCTCTTTGAGGCAATCTACCTGTCCGCAGGGAGATTTTCCTACAACAGAAACTGACGACTCCACTGGGGAACAACCAAAACTTTCTTAGTTTTTTTTTTCCTCATAGAAATTGTCTTACCTGATTGTTTTCAGACCTTGTTCACCCCATTTATCTGATTGCATTTGCTGATTGAATCTTCAATCCATCACACTCAGCCTGATTGTCAAAATTTGACTGAATTTTGGGTTTTTTTTGGACTTTTTTCTGAGCTTTAGGACTCCAGAGCTCCTTTGCCTTTTTAGAAGAGTTCCAGTGCTACCTTAAGCTACTGAACAGAGCATTATAATGCTCTGGTGGCCCTTATACCAGAGCGCCAGCCCTTTTTTGCCCAAAACCTCTTAAAAAATTGCAATTTTTGGAGGTCCAGACCCTGTATTTTCACTTGCTGAGCTGCTTTGAGATTCAATGCTTCTTCCCTTGACCTCTGACATCCTTCATCTTGAGAAGTAAACACCTTGTTGTTCAGTTTTTATTCCCTTCTTCATTATTTTTGAGTTTTTGTTGTTGAGAGCTTGAAATCAATCCCTTGCTTTCTTCTCTCCTATCCAACCGAGCGGGAACTCTAGTGAAGGACATTTGAAGTTTGTAACTCTTCTCATTTGGTTCTTTGAGGTCATCTGATCCAATCTCTTTCTCCTTCCTTTTGCGTTTTTGGTTTTCTTTCTCTTGTTTTATTGCAAAAGGGTGTGTTGTTTGTGCAAAATCTGCATATTCTTGTCTGAATCTCTTTGATCTGAAAGGGTAGTTGGCAGAACAAGTTTTTCATTGAATTTATCATCATTCACATGAAAACGACAAAAGTACATCTTAATGATTAGTTTGCATATTAGTTTGCATTTCTGAAATGTTGTAGCATCATAAAGGATTTGATTGAGAACAAAATTGATTGAGGGCATTCCTTATCAAGTGTTTGATAGTGAAAATGACTCTTCTTCTTTCCCTTAAATAGGTATTCATTGAAAAGAAATGATTTCTTATCATATTTCATGCATATTTTTTGGGAATTGAGTCATCATTCCATCAGTTTCACTTTCGTACACCCTCTAAGTAAACAACAGCCATTAAAATCAACGCTTAACTAAAATTTATCAGACTTTTTACATCTTTGTTAGCAAACCTACATTAGTTTAAGGTGTA